>VDFB02123094.1:0-18930 GCA_007258455.2 Sequoia sempervirens
AGGTTATTGCACTCAAAGTTGCAGGTTTCATTGAAGTTCAACTTAGACAAACCTAGAGCTGAATTGTAACATTGCATTGCCCAATGTTGCTTTGTATAGGTTGAATTTTGTTAGTGCAGATGTGTCCTAAACCTCGGGGAGCCATGGAGGGAGTGTTAGAACTTGGCTTCGGCAAAGTGCTTGAAGGTTGTATGTTGGGCATTGTGAAATGGTGGGCTTATTTATATGTGCTAGATCAATAGGCACATTAACTGGTCATTATGAATGCCTAGTAGAAATGCACATTATAAACTCAGCAATTGGCCGAAATCCTCACCACCCCTTTCATAGCCCCAATCAAATATCAAAAAGGCAGATGTATTTATGTAATGTCCCTAAATTTGTGAAACCCCTAAATCTGCCCTAATATATCAATTTCAAATGATCAATTTGGTTGAGGGAATATCTATAACTTGATTAGGTCCTACCTGTTTAAGACCTGCAAATAGGTTAGTAAACATCCTATAACAAAAAACAATATCACATCATAAATATATTGGAATCTTTTAAGTTTCTAATCCATTCTTCCCAGAGCAGAATGGTTTGATAGGGTGCTCTAGAGACTCTCAACCCTAGGCCCAAGAGCAGATGCTTCACCCCTCTTGGCCCCATGTGGCCTCTTGCCATTCATATGGGGTGGTGTGCCCAGTGAGGCGTCCTATCACCGTTCCCCTTATCAGAATCATTCTGCCTCTTCTTATGACTTAGTTAATCACCATGATGGGAGGTTGGGGTGCAACTACGGCAGGGTGTCCTGGAAATCACTCCTAAGCCCAAGAGGAGCCTCTTATGCCCCCTTGGTCCACATGTGGCAGGCCTCAGCCATCCACCATGGGGTGGTGTACTTAGAAGATGATCCCAACGCCATTTCCCCTCCTTGTAGGCCCTCAATTCCCTCATCATGGCTGGTTACCACAGTCAGATAATATAAATATTATTTCATAATGTAGTCACATATTCTATCTTTACACAGATCAGTAATATATCCATTATGTCATATTTAGCAATATATGATAACTCAGACTTATGCAAATGTACAGAGCTGTTATTATCATGACTAATAAATAAAATCGTATTGTCCAGTAGGAGTAATATTGAATTCTACAAAATATGCTGTATATACGATAATTAAATAAATAACTTGTTCATCACAATGCAACCCTACAGATTGTATTATGTTTGCAAATATTATGTGAAGAACATACCACAGTTGACTGATTATGGTGTCTATTGATTTCTGAGTATCCTCAGTTTGACTTGACAGAGTTCGCTGGAGTATCTTTCTTCTTCTTTTTCCTCCTATTTGATGCCTTCAAACCTTGCATTGACCTCTCTTTTATCTCTGATCAGGGGTCTCTACCATGGACATGTTTCTTCATATATGCGTTGCTTCATTTGCTTGAACCGATTCATAACATAGGTCGGCTCTCTTTTGACCCGACCCTTAATGAGTTTAACGGTGTATTCGTTAGTTGCTGATGTTGATTGGCTTGCTATTATTTATATGTTGTATCTTATATATTTTATTTTATCCCTTCTTTTTATTTTATATGTTATATATTTTTCTTTTATGGTTTATATCGGTTAGCTTAGCATATAGGGTATTGTATTTGTGATGTCTATAAATTGCATATATTATCATTTATAGTATATGTTACTCTATAATATTTGAATCTTATCTATGATAACCATGTCTAAGAGAATAATGGTTGAATTGTTAGTATTATAATTATAATAGTATCTACGATAATTATAATTATATTTAAATTGTAATTACTCATACTTAGATTTTAATTATTATTTGTATTTTGATATATTTGAGGTTACCATTTCAGGGGACATGACAATTGACAGCTGAAGAGCAACAATTATTGAGAGGGGGTAAGTGAATCAGTAAATCAATCAAACTTTCAATTCTCAATCTTTTCAAACTTATTACAATCAACTTTTACAACCTTCTAAACAAACTTAAACTCTTATCAACATCAACCTTTTGATATGAATCAATTTACACAAGTTGACACCAATTTATTGACAATTTTAAATGACTTTTTACAAGTGGGAAGCAAAGTACCAACCTACTTGTTTTACAGTTAGTATGATTTTAGTAGGCTGCAACCTGGCCAAGGACAACAAACCCTCTTTAACTATTTAGTGCTACTTAACCCACAAGGAGCAACTGCCCCTAATGCAAGGGCAATCAACTCCTTGACTTGATGGTTGCAAGATGAGTCTTCCAATCCACCCTGCACCATCCCTAACTCCAATTTGCCTTGCGATGAATGATTCTCACACTTAGCCTACACAAGGAGATGGGACTTCAGATTTAGAATTCTCAATTACCCAACCAGCATCTTATCAAAACTTGGATTTGGAAAGTTGAATATATAACTTGTTTAAAGATTGCAACACCCTGATGAAATAACCCCGCTCCCTCATTCACACCTTTCTGATAAATCATTTGTTAACCCCACTGGATCTTCTGTTGAGCTTCCAGTAGATTTTTCTTTAAAACATCTTTCAGAAACTGCCTTTTGCTCCTCAATAGTCGCATCTTTTGAAAAGGATTATGACTTCCCAAATAGATTAATTTGGTTGCCTTTAAAAAACTAATCATACTTCTTTCTTTTGATTTATTTATTAAGTCTGTAGTCTTTAAAATAATCATGCCACTTCATTTGTTAACAGATCCAAACCATTTGAAGTAATTGTATATTGTCATTAATGCGAATCTCCTTATTAGTAATCACACCTCTTCATAAAATATGCCATTTAGTTTATCAAAGAAGATAAACACCTTTTCCAGATCATGCTTTTAGAAAATACATTTATCCATACTACAAAGAAAATACGTCCACAACAAAGAATAGATGCGAATGTGTATTTGAAATAATACAGACCTTCAGATAAAAAATAATGGCCCAAAAATTTGTAAATCAATAATACCATCCCCTGCATTTTACTCCAATCGAAATATTCTTCTAAATAAGCCGATAATGATAATGTTTTGTAAATGGACAGCTATAGAGGAAATCCTGTGGATTCCCAGCGGTTGATGACTTAGCGTATCTTTATTGTGGCTTCACTCTTTTATCATTGAATGCCTTATAGACTATAATTCTATTGACCAATCTCAATGTCAGATAATCCACAGCTGATGATTGACCTGATAGGCAGGTATCTTGAATATAGCGGCGGTTCAAAGAATAGCTCAATAATATTTCCCTTATGATTTCTTCAATTGTCGGTGCACGAGCATTCAATAACAAATGAATTAGACGACTTATCCACGTCCGCATATTATTGCCTTTATTCCCAAGTTAAGCATTCTACCATTCAGTACTCATTCACCCATCGAAATCGCATTTTATCATAAGTAAATCATATCCTTTATTAAACTGCAAATTGCCAATATTTGTTAACATTCTTTAATGAACAACAATTTGAAGAAGATACTGATACATTATGTCTTCAATTTCTTATTTCAGAATCGATGTTGTTTCTTCTTTCAGATTCAGAATTGATGTTGAAGAAGATACTGATATTATGTCTTCAATTTCTTATTTCAGAATCGATATTGTTTCTTCTTTCAGATTCGTATGCTTTTATATCTGTTCATTATCTTATTGACCTCAACATTCTGTCTTCTGATCTTCATACCTTGTTTTGGATTGCTGCCATAAGTTTAAATATTTAATTTAAACTTCTTTATTGTTGGACTACAAAATATCATTGTTGCTTATTCATATTCCTTGTATATATGATACTAATGCTAGAAATATGGTTTCTTGACATCAATGACAATATTTTCAACAATCTCAACAATCTCCCCTTTGTCATTGATGGCAACATATTCTTCCTCATCACTTCTACTCTCCCTTCCAATTCTAATGTCTTTCTTTTTCTGTTCCATGGAGCTACAAGATATTGTGTATAGCTCCCCCTGAATGTATTGCTCCCATTTACTAATACTCATCTTTCTCTTTTCATTCCTTAACTTCTGAATTATTTTGCTTCTTCTGCATGAAAGCTTCTTCCTTTTGACATCAATACCATTTCCAACAATAGAAGCCAATTCATCATCTTCATTAAATATCAAACCATAAGTAGATTTTTCTCTTCAGAATTTTGAGGTACTTCACTTTTTAATTTTCTTCTCCATGTGGCTGAAAGATAGTGCCAACTTAGCTCCCCCTAAATTCATGCTTCCTCTTAGAAAAGACATATTGAATTTGCATTGGATTCTTCATTTCTTGTTTCTATCTTCTTTCTCCAAACTTTTGTAAGCTTTCTCTCCTTTTCCATGGTGTTCTTCTTCATATCTTGTAAAGGTGATTCCATAAAGTCACATCTACAAAAACGTGCTATGTGTCCAAAGTTGTTACACTTGAAACACATAACGTCATGACTAAATGAATTATAATCTCTCCTAGTGAAGCTTGAACCATTTCTTGCTTGAAATCTGCAATTTATTGCTTTGTGACCAAAATAGTTGCATGAATAGCAATATCCATAGAAAGAATAAAACTGCCTAGAGTTAAATCTTCTTTCATTTTCCTTGAAACTTGTAACATTCTCATCACACTTTGTACATTTCTCCTTTGGCTTATTCAATTCATTTTTCAACATGACAACTTCTTGTTCCAACTTGTCACAATCTCTCTCTTTTGCACTTAACTTATTCTTTAATTCATTTTCAACTTGTTCAACCTCTACAAGTTGAGCCTTTAAATCTTCAATTATTTTGTTTAATTCCTCCAAGCTTTTAGTTAACTCCTTGGCTTTTAGTTTATGCTTGGTAACCCTCTTCTTCAATTCTTCATTTTTCTTGTATGCATAATGAAGTTCTTCCTCTAGATCTGTTTCTTCTTCTTCTTCATTGCATTCTTGATCAATTTCTTCTTCTTCATCACATTCTTGATCAGCACCTTCATATTCAGCCATGAACAATATTTCTTCTTCACCATTGCTGGAGCATCCTTCACTATGTTCTTCAGAAGTGCTGCTATCTTTCTTTGAATAGAAACTCTTTTTGTGTTTTTGAGATCTCCTTTTTGACTTGTGCTTAGAATTTTTCTTCCCCTTTTTCTTTGTGTATATCTCTTCTTCATCCTTACTTGTGTCACTTGAGTTGCTATCACTTTGAGGACAATTTGAAGCATAATGTCCAACTTCTCCACAATTGAAACATTTAAAAGGATATTTCCCTTTGTACTTTCCTTTTCCCTTTTTAAGCTTCCTCATGAAATAGGCCTCTGCTTCATTATCACCTGACTTCTTATTTGATGTATCATGTTTAGTTTTTTCTTTATTAGATGCTTTGAAAGAAATTTCATTTTGTGGTGTCTTCCCCTCAATCCTCATTTCATAGGCAGCAAGAATCCCATGTAATTCATCTTTGGATAGCTGATCCAAGTTTGTTAATTCTTCCAATGCTGCAACCTTGGCCTCAAACTTTGTAGATAGAGATCTTAGAATCTTATCAACAATAAAAGCATCATCAATTTCCTCACCAAGTCCTCTCATAATGTTCACTGTTTCATCAACATGAAGAAAGTATGAGGCAATATCTTCATCATCATTCATCTTGAGAGTCTCCAATTTCCTATGATGAGTTTGTAACTTTTCCTTCTTAACTTTTGCATCTCCTTCATAGATGTTTTGAAGTTTGTCCCAAATTTATTTTGTTGATTTGCATCTCATGACCTTTGCAAATTCAGAATTTGTTAGGCTGCAAAGAAGAGCATGCTTATCTTTTGCATTGTTTTCACTTTTCTTCTTTTCGGCTTGATCCGTTGGAGGGGTTGATGGAGGTGTATATCCATCAAAAACTGATTGCCACACATCAAACCCAAGTGCATTCAAATATGCTTCCATCTTAATACTCCAAAATGCATAATTAGTCCCATCAAAGATGGGTGCTTTCACAGTGTTGCTTTGATTCGCCATGTGTGCTCTTAAGGATCTCCTTCAAGCGGTTAGGCTTTCAAGAAGGACCTTGCTCTGATACCAATTGAAGAGCACAAAGATTTACTGAGAGGGGGGGTGAATTAGTAAATCAATCAAACTTTCAATTCTGAATTTTTTCAAACTTATTACAATCATCTAAACGAACTTAAACTCTTATCAACATCAACCTTTTGATATGAATCAATTTACACAAGTTGACACAAATTTATTGAAAACTTTAAATGATTTTTACAAGTGGAAGTAGGCACCAACCTACTTGTTTTACAAAGAAGATGATTTAGTAGGCTGCAACCTACAAGGGACACCCAAACCTCTTAATTATTTAGTAGGGACCAACCTACAAGGAGCACCAGCCCCTAATGCAAGGCACCAACCTTGACTTGATGGTTGCGAGATGATGCCTTCAATCTGACCTGCACTATCCCAATCCTCCAATCTGCCTTTGGTGATGAATGATCTCACACTTAGCCCACACAAGGAGACGGGACTTCAGATTTAGAATGCTCACTTACCCAACCACAACCACACTATCAAACTTGATTTGAAAGTTGAATATATAACTTGTTTAAAGATTGCAACACTTGATGACATAACTCTGCCCCTCATTCACACCTTTTCAGATAAATCATTTGTTAACCTTAATTGATCTTCTATATTGAACTTCAGATTTTTTTCCTTAAAACATCTTTCAGAAACTGCCTTTTATTCAATAGTCGCACCTTTTTGAAAAGGATTATGACTTCCCAAATAGATTAATTTGGTTGCCTTTAAAAAACTAATCATACTTCTTTCTTTTGATTTATTTATTAAGTCTGTAGTCTTTAAAATAATCATGCCACTTCATTTGTTAACAGATCCAAACCATTTGAAGTAATTGTATATTGTCATTAATGCGAATCTCCTTATTAGTAATCACACCTCTTCATAAAATATGCCATTTAGTTTATCAAAGAAGATAAACACCTTTTCCAGATCATGCTTTTAGAAAATACATTTATCCATACTACGAAGAAAATACGTCCACAACAAAGAATAGATGCGAATGTGTATTTGAAATAATACAGACCTTCAAATAAAAAATAATGGCCCAAAAATATGTAAATCAATAATACCATCCCCTGCATTTTACTCCAATCAAAATATTCTTCTAAATAAGCCGATAATGATAATGTTTTGTAAATGGACAGCTATAGAGGAAATCCTGTGGATTCCCAGCGGTTGATGACTTAGCGTATCTTTATTGTGGCTTCACTCTTTTATCATTGAATGCCTTATAGACTATAATTCTATTGACCAATCTCAATGTCAGATAATCCACAGCCGATGATTGACCTGATAGGCAGGTATCTTGAATATAGCGGCGGTTCAAAGAATAGCTCAATAATATTTCCCTTATGATTTCTTCAATTGTCGGTGCACGAGCATTCAATAACAAATGAATTAGACGACTTATCCACGTCCGCATATTATTGCCTTTATTCCCAAGTTAAGCATTCTACCATTCAGTACTCATTCACCCATCGAAATCGCATTTTATCATAAGTAAATCATATCCTTTATTAAACTGCAAATTGCCAATATTTGTTAACATTCTTTAATGAACAACAATTTGAAGAAGATACTGATACATTATGTCTTCAATTTCTTATTTCAGAATCGATGTTGTTTCTTCTTTCAGATTCACATGCTTTTATATCTGTTCATTATCTTATTGACCTCAACATTCTGTCTTCTGATCTTCATACCTTGTTTTGGATTGCTGCCATAAGTTTAAATATTTAATTTAAACTTCTTTATTGTTGGACTACAAAATATCATTGTTGTTTATTCATATTCTGTATATATGATACTATGTTTAGACAACAAAACATGATTTTGACATCAATGACAATATTTCCAAACAACAGCAAAATGATATACACTGTTATCTGTTTTCATAACTAAAATGCGTCACATACTTGAGTGGGCTTTGTCAACTAGTTATGTTGAGCCTTGTGGTATGTTTGTCATTAATGCCATGCAATAAATATCACTTTGCAGCCTCACAATGGCTATGTTTCTCAAAAAGTGCCAAATCATTCATACATGGATAAGAAATTCACAAGACATTCACCTTGTCATGGATGTGTAGAATGATTATCAAAAAGTTGGGTGCATTTCAATTTTGTTGATGTCATGGGCTAGTTGGAAGTATGGTGTGCATCCCCATCTTGGCTTCACAATCCGACATGGCAACATTGTCATATGAATGTTGTTGAAACAACACTTGGTTTGCAGTTTGAAACATTGCCTTGGTGCGCAAGCTTCTCATTTCTTTATAAGCGTGCTTTAGCTGGGCTATGCCAATTAATGCGTTTCTTGGACAAATGTGATGCAATGTTGTCATGGATAAGCAAGCCAACTATATGCATGTTGTGGCACAGAGTAGGGTGAATGTGTGCATTTACTAGACTTTGTGCCACTCTTGAAGTGTTGGAATGCGCATTAGTTATGTGTGGCCACTATTAAATGGCTAATTCTTTCCTATGCTTGTGCAAGGTTCTTGATTTGTGCAATATGCCCTGTCAATTTTGGGGCATCGAGTTGTGTTGGGGCATGCTTATTGGCACAAGAATAGTTGTTTTGTTTGCAGAACAAAAACAAAAATAGATGATTGAAAGTTGCATCAAAGAAGTTGCATGGATATAAAGTTGTCAAGATATAAACATAAAGAACTATCTAAGATTCTAAATAGAGAAATTTATTATGCTGACCATAGATGACTTGAATTTAGAACAAGGGAACAGAGCCATAAAAAAGTAGAATAAATTGCTTATGCAAGCAATTGGTCAAACTACCTTATTAGTGAGTGTTTGAGAACAGAGAATTTCAATACGAAGCTGTGTGTGACCTCTCCACATATGGAGTGAGATGACTGCCATTTGCCCTTCCATGCAAAGGGGTGCCATCCAACATTTTAAACTTACAGCACCATTTTGCGCAATGTCATGCATCAAATACAGATCTGGCTAGTGTACTTTCAATTTCCTAGGATGGTGCCGAAATCTGCTAGTAATAAGTTACTAGGTTGAAACTTGTAATGTTTGATGTGGTGATCATGCCATTGTTTCTGTCAATGCTTCATGGTGCACTGGATTTGGAGTACCAATTTTTTTTTCTCACCTAAGTTTCCTAACTTTGAGAGGCACCTGGATAGTGAATCTTCTTCATCCATCCATGCTATCAGTACAGTGTGCAAGTTGGGCAAAAGGAACTCAACTTGAATCACTGCTTTTCCATATGCCAATTGAAAAGGTGTATACTTGATTAGGCTCTTGGACATGGTGCAGTAAGTCTGGAGTACAATGAGAACACAATCATTCAATTCCTGCATCCTACATCACAAACTTTAATTAGGATATCACCTAGGAGCTTGTTGAGTGATTCCACTCTGCCATTGGATTGTGGATGGTATGGAGTGCTCTTGCGATGTTGAATCATGAAAGTGTGCAATAGAACTTGGACTGGAAACGATGGAATGGGTCCCCTAGTAGCTGGTGAGGCTCAACAAGCACCTGAATCAAGGGATGATGTTTTAAAGAATGAAGTGCTGCAATCTCAGCACTACAATCTTGTCGCTGTGGCATCTGTCCAATGGGTTAATTAGTCAATGATTGTTAAAGTGTAGAGTGTTCTAGAATGATGAGCTGCAAGTTGAATAGGCCTCACAACGTCAATGGTCCATTTTTCAAAAGGTTATTGTGCAAATATGGGATTCAGTGGCAATTCATCTCATCGGTTTATTTTACTAATGTTCTTGCATATGTTGCAACTATGCACACAGTCATGAGGGTTCTTCCACAATGTCGGCCACCAAAGTCCACCTTGGAGAATCTTTTGTGTAGCGATGCACCCTTGGTAGTGATAATGGGCTTGACCTTCATGACATTCCCTATGTGTGGCAGTGTGTTCATGTTCTAGAATGTAGCGGTGCAACACCTCATCAAGGTCCATTTTATAAAGCTGTCTATTGATGAGTCGACAAGGCATTGTGCACATGACAAGTTGCTTCCATCCCATCAAGAATGATGTCGATCCTAAAGAGTTGTGCATCAGGGAGGTTGTCTTCAAGTGGTGTGGTGCTCATTCTCTAGTCTCAATCCTTGACAAATGGTTGGAGATGACATGATGCTTGCTGGATGCACCAATGTGGCGAAGTCAAATTCTTGAAAAAGGATTAGCCAGCAGCAGACACTCCCATGCATGATTGGTTTATTAACAAGGTACTTCACTGCCTGATGGTTGGTAAAAAAGATGAATGGCATGGCCAATAGGCATTACTCGAATTTCTGCAGGCATTGCTAGAGCTTGTGTCCAGTTATAGTGTAGTTGTGCTCTGTTGCAATCAATTTTATACTTGCAAAGTAGATGGGGTAGGCTAGGTTTCCTTGGCTTGTTTGTGCTAGAATAATCCCAATGACAAATGCTGAGTTGTGGACAGTAATTGAATATGAGGTGCAGAGCTTCAACATGGTTGGTAACCACTTCATATACCATCTAGTCATTGAGGTATAATGGCAAAAAATCATGAATGAACTCTTTAAGTGTGCTCACCACAATGTGTGAAAACACAGCTGGCACATTCTTTAGGCTGAAAGGCATAACATTGTATGCAAAGCTGCCCCATTCAGTGGCAAAAGTTGTTAGTTTTATCATCATCTGGTATTATTTTATTTTGTGGTTAGTTTAATCTTGTTAGTCAATTACAGAATCACAAAATTCCAGCAGAAGAATGTACTTTGTGTTAGGAAAGTTTGATGGTTTGAGATCTCTAAGAAATCACAATGTTTGGCACCATCGATTTGGCAATTATATTTTGTTATCTGTGATTTTCATGCAAATTGATCTTCACGATATAATCATAATACCACAATATGGAGACAGTTATAGACCAGCCGTCCCACCTAGCCCTCTACATTGTTCCAGAGCCCTCTACATTTCTAATAACATGAGTGATAGACCAGCAGTCCCACCTGATCTGACAGTTTATTAATCTCTACATGGGATTAATGCATTTCACAATTTCTTATCTGTATAATTGTAACCTTCAGTGGCTTTGTTAAAGAAGTTGATATATTTCTTGCTTGGTTCATGATAACTGATTGTTTAGCAATACACTATTTCTTTGAATTTAGATTTACATATATTTTAAAAATAATTTAAGCTTCAAGAGACTTAATGAAATCATGTTACAATGTGATGTCAGGAAGGAAATAATGCATATGCTTTTGTCTATTTTCTTAAAGGTATTGGCATTTTTCTTCATTGGTTCATGATGATCATGTTAATGTTATTAATACTTGAACTTGGACATCAATTACAAAGAAAGTGAGGGCCAGGTTTATTGCTTCATATTTGTTCAGAATAGTGATGTTTATATCTTTTGCCGAGTTTTCATTCTAGATTCTTAGCCAACATGTTTGTCATATAATCATTCTATTAGATAAATATATCTATGTAGCCGGGTTCAAGTAGGTTCGGCCCGGGTCCTGGTCCGGGTTCGCACTGGGTCTGGGTCCTGGTCCGGTCCCTCTGTGGGTCCTATTTATTTTTCTCTCAACGCCACTGCGAAAAAGAACAATTTCAGACTTCGATTTAATTTGTTTTCTGCACATTACTGTTGGATGTCGGGGTTCCGAGTTGCAGGCTACACCCGTTACAGTAGTTCGCGGCGATTTTTGAGCTATTCCCGTTTCGCGGCGTTATTATTTAATTTGTATTTCCCGTTGCGAACCGGGACCCGACGATTTGCAGAAAAGCAGCATCAAAATGGCCTTGAAAACACACAAAGGATTGACATTATTAGTAACTAATTTGCAGAAGCAGCATCAAAAATTGTTTGTATTTATTATTTGTTATTATAATTATATATAATTATAAATAACAAGCTTATAATTTATAGACTTATAAAGTTATAATTAATTGTTAACCCTGATTAATTAAAATTTTAGCATTAATAATTTATTTACCCAACAATAAATTTATATATTTTTTACATGTTTTGTAATTTGTACTACTTGAACCCAAGGCAGACGAACCCACCCCCAAAATTTCTTAGAACGGCTGAACCCGAACACCGGCCGAACCCGGGAACCCGAACCGAACCGGCTACTTAGGATAATATCCCATTTTGTGTTGTGACCTATGATTGATTCCACATGATTTTATATTTGGGCTTTCAAACTTTTTTGACTGTCATCATCATGCCAAGGGTTTGAACTGTAAGGATTTCCAAAGTTTACTGGAGGATTTTGTTGACTTCTGTACGAAATCATTCTTCTAGGATGAAAATTTTCTATGTAGCTCTTCTTAATATGGTCCATTTGTCATCAATATCATTGTATAAAAGATTTTTGTAGGTGATTCTGCAAATACCCTACTACATGATAGAAGAAAACCAAGATTAGTTGCTATTGATTACATTTCTTTGTCCTTGACTCAAATATTCACCAGAACAAATCTTTATGATTCTGAGAGCAAGTAAGCTTCTCAAGATTCAGAAATGTTCCAGGAGAGATGGGCTACTTCAAATTTGGAGATTCTTCTTCCATGAGAGTATTTTTTAATTTTATTTTTCAGTTAGTGTAATACTGTAGGTGTACTCTGGAAATTCAAAAAACCAGTGGAGGTATTTTCTTCATGATGAGGAAAGTTTGATGGTTTAAGATCTGAGACCACCCAATGTTGGGTTGCATCTATTTGGTAATTATATTTTGTTATCCGGTTTTTTCTTCAAATTGATCTTCTTTATTTAGTTTAACAACATGCCATATTCTACCGTGTGGAGAGAATAAAGATGGTTTACTCAAAAAATGGGAATCTGTAGTTCCAGAGGTCCTCTACACATCCAATAAAACAAGTTATAGACCAGTGGTCTCATCTGATCTGACAGTTTTCTCAATCCATAGATGGGATTGATGCATTTCATATTTTCTTATCCACAGAATTGCAACCTTCACTGGCTTATTTAGATGTTGTTTCATAAATTTTTTATTGGTTCATAACAATGGGTTTTTGGAGTCTGATCGAGTAACAGCAATACATTATTTCTTTGAATGAATTGGATTTATTTATAATTTTCAAATTATTTAAAGCTGCAAAGAGATTTCGGAAAATCAGGTTGCAATGCAATGTCAAAGAAAAGAATACACATGATTTGTCACATTTGACTTCAAATAAATTTGCATACAAGATATTTGTGTGAAACAAACAATTACTAGAATTATATTATTCTGCTGAATTGTGACTGGAAGATGGTCCTTAATGTAATAGAAATTACGATTATTGATACATTCATTCATTATTGATAAACTTTGTTGCCATCTACTATTAGTTAATACAAGGAAATCTTAAATTTGCCTTCAATCTTAATTGATTATTGGAAGAAAATATATTCTAGAAAGGGTTACCATTTTTTTGTTCACATTATAATTGGCTGTTGATATTGCTCTCTTGAATTTCTCTTTCAACAAATTTGTGTAAGCTTTATACATGTAATTTATTGCATCTAAGTTATTTTTGTTGGGGATAAAAAAAATTATATTACAGAAAAAAAATGTAAAAAGATACATCAATGTAGATAATCAGCCAGATATTTGAAATTCCTGTCCCATTTATAGTGATGCAAAGTTTTAACAGGGAAAGTGTTTAAATAAACATCACCTTCCTGACAGGGTGACAACCCATGACTTGAAAACAGACTGAAAATTGTTCTACTAAAAAGGTGAGCATGAACAGAAAAGAGGACAAAAACAAATAATAAAAATTACGTGCTAAAGAAAATGATTGAATGTCAGAAAGGAAATGGGTCCTTTGGTTTGCTTATGCATCACGTGGCAAGGAGAGTGCACAATGTGGAATGGTCCTCATGCCATTAAGGAGGTGACTACAATCATGCTGGCTCACAGCCAGTTCATCTGCTATAGTATTTGGAAATGCTCAAGCTGTCCATATTTGATTTAACAGGTCTTTTCCTGCTGCACTGTTTTGCCAAGAGACTTTAGAATCTGGTTCAGTGTTACCGACTGCATCATCGACAGCATTATCAGTTGATGAAAAATACTTCCAACTGCACTACAAACCAGTGCCTACATTCCTAGCATCAGCATTAATGGCGATTGCCACATGCTGAACTAAATGGCTTTCATTAGTTTTTATCAAAATGTCAGTTTTTCACAGCAAACATGTTTAATGTGACTAACCTCAATTTTTTTCATTCCCATCAGAAGTTCTCGAAGAACATCAACAAGGGGACTAGTTACAAGTTAAACAAACAGATCATTGGGCATAATAGATTGCTCCAAACAAGGTCTCTGTGGCAATGAGGCCACTGTTTAATGTTGATAAAGTGCATTGGAAGTCGGATGGAATTAAATAATCTCAATCCAAAAGATTAAACTTAAAGGCAAGCCAGTTCTCTATCACTTTGCAAGCCAGTTGGAATTTTGCAAAAAGTGATGATATATAACACGATAGAGATAATATTTCCACAGTCCATTATACTGAAATTGAAAGCTTCTAGATTAAAGCTGGAGTGTTTTGTATCAATTCTATATAGTACATTGTCCAATTCAGCTATCTCAAAGTGATGAAAATACGTAACACACCACCCTTTTCCCAAGAAATATTACATCAGTTGAAGCATGTGAGTGAAATAGAAATCAAATTGAGATCGATTTCAAATATAACATTAGAGCTTAAGCATAAGATCCAAAAGTTTTGTGCATAAATTCAGCCTCACATGAATGCTACTATGATTGAGATGTTAAATGCTTCTTCCATTTTTGTATTCCCTCTCCCTTTTCTCCTTGTGAAATTTAGTAAGAAGGTTTAGGGTTTTAGTTATCAGTGCTAAGTTGGATCAACACTCTATACCTAGTTTAAAATGGGAACTAACCCTTCATCTGGAGGTTTGGCTTCAATTAGCAAGGTCCCACTTTTTGAAGCCATTCCCATGTTTTTATTGAACCATTGAATATAAGATTCAACAAGAGTGCATATTCAGATTGCCAACAGTTTTTAGCATGCCAAGTGGGACAATTCAACCATGAGTTACGAGTTGCTGCTAAGAAAGTGGTGCTGTTATCAGCGTATTACAATCTTGAAGAGGCATTCTACAAGTACATGGTGGCTTTGCAAGTCCTAGTTGCAAATCAGTCCTAAATTTTCATGCCAAGAGTGGAGACAAGGGCTTTGTCCAGAGGTAAAAGCTTTGAGTTTGTTAAATTACCTCCCTATACCTCAAGAAGTAGGGCTAGATTGTCTAGATCTCTTGTAAGGAGAACAAAAACTGCTAAATCTTCACTTCCATTAGCCCACTCAACACCCCCCTTTGGTTGATTTCCACAATTAAGAATGGACTTTCAGCTTCCCAATATGGCCATACCAAGAAATAGAGTTTTTGACTTCTAATGAGAGAAGTCCTCTCAATCTTTAGTAACATGATGAAATTCCAATCTTAGCCTTGAAGGTCATTCCATATTTCATTAGTGAAACCTCCACCACCCCCATACAACATATTCAATGCTTGGTTCATAATGTCACAGAGGACAATGTAGTTGTTAGGTTCCTTGCTTCCTTCTTGAAAGGAGAAAAACTTCAATGGTATAAGGGACTGCAACCAGCTTCCACTCACAATTGGGATGAACTAAGAGAAAAGCTTTGTCAATAGTTCAAGGATAAGAGTGACCATTTGTCTTTAATGGAGCAACTTACTATCATCAAAAGATCTACCCACGAGTTCATGGACTTCAGTTTCAAGTTTCAAAAGATTTAGGATATGATCCTAGCATTGGTAAAACCTTCTCCTAACATTGCATTTTTGTACTATTTGAGGTCTTTGAATAGTGATATTGCTATAATGATTCAGTCCATGGGAGGAAATGTCCTGCCTAATGCATATGACAACCATTAGAGTTGAGAAAAACCTAATCTAGGTTGGAAAGATAGCTCCTAGGCCTTTAATGCTCTTGTTCCTTGAGATTCCAACACCTTGCTAAGTTTGGCTCCTATCCCCACAATAACAAACAAATTAGCTACTCTTGTCACACCTTCCAATAAGCTTCATGAGGTACAATCATTACTACAAATTTTTGGCAATGAGTTAGTTGCAATGAAAAGGCAACAAGTACAATCTCGTAGGACATATCAGACTCTAAATCAATCATATTGACCTTACAAACAACCTCGCCAAGCTAATATGGAAGGCCAAAATCAATTGAGTTAAGCTAAGACTTTGAATACTATAAACTAAGTTGTTGCAAGCATCTCAAAAGCTATGTCCCAATACAAAACAACTTAGCCCAGAGCATGAATGGGGTTTTCCAGATGATCAATCATTCAACCAAGCACGCATGGTCCAAAATCCACCTACACTTTCAAAACATCAAGTTGAACTAGCTTAAGAAGTAAAGAAAAGAACATGCACAAGGCGAATCCAAATTGATGGATTGAAAAGAAGCTGATTTTTGTGGTTTAAATAAAGTTGAGATACTTGGTAAGGATATGAGTGCAGTGACACAAAATACTAGATCAAAGAAAAGAGCAGTAGAAGACAATTCAACCATTATGGTTGGTCAAGGATCAACCTCCCAAGCATCTCAAGGTATTGTTAATAAAGGTACAATAGTGAGAAGTCTTGGGACACAAGCAAATATAACTGTTGTAAATAGTAATCAAACCCAAAGCCAACCACAAATCAATCAACAATCAATAATAGACTCTGTTGTCCCATTTTTTTTTTATGAAGGATAGTCCTATCCCTTTCAGGGTCGTAGAAAAAATGAAGAAAACTAACCTAAATGTGTTTATGTGGGAAGCATTGTCTATCCCAGCTCAAAGAGATTTGCTACAAGAGGCCTTCAAAGGTTTTGAATAACCAATTGGTGTTATAACAAAATATGGTGCAACAACATTGACCAACCTTTGTCAACCTAAAGAGGACCTAAACATGAACAAAATCAGTAAGTCCCCTTCTTTCTACATGTAATTGATTATTGACATCACATAGTTCATAACTATATGATTGATCTAGGGGCTAGTAGTTCAATCATGCCAAAAAAACTAGTTGATTTGGCATCAAGAATGAACCAATGCCAAAGGTGGTAGTACAACTAGATGGCACACTTGTTAAAACAGTAGGTGTCATCAAAGATTTTTAACTCAACTTACACGCATGTCCTAGTTATACCATTTTGCAAGACATTTTAGTTATAAACCTCCCTCCTCCCTCTATATTTTTCCATTTGCTTATCTAGAGAATTCACAAACAAGATAGGAGGATATCTATCATTTGGCTAGTCTCATATTCTATTTAGGACTAGGTGTGGTACCAAGGTGTAACTATCAAAGTTGAACCAATCTTCATGAGCCACATTGAATCATACTCATCATCTCAAGTTAATATGAACTTCACGATATGAGACCAATGAGAGGATATCAATGATCATGAGACAACCACTTCCATAGAGGAGATCCTTGATATTTTTCTTAACAAATGGGTAGCCAATTCCCATGTCGATTCATTTGCTAGTGTGGAAGAAATTGGGTTGGGAAAATATTGTGTTTATGAAGAAATGTAGCTATTTTGAGTTTTGTGAAGCCCCAAGAAGGAAATGATGGATTGTGGTAACTATACTTTGATGGGTCAAGGAGAAAAAATGGTTTTCATGCTAACATAACCATGATTTCCCCACAAAAAGAAAGTTATTTATTTGCTTTTATGTTTTATTTCAGTTGTACTAATAATATGGTTAAGTATGAAGCCTTGATTTAGGGGCTTTAGTTGGCATAGAAAAGGGGAATCAAAACATTTTAGGTGTCTAGTGATAGTGAACTGATTGTTCACCAAGTTAGAGGTCAAAATGCCTCCAAAAATAATTTGTTGAAGGCATGCAAGCATAGAGTGTGGGATGTCATTGAAGATTTTGAAGCTTTCAACATCCAAACTGTCCCTAGAAAGAAGAACAAGGATGTTGATAGATTTGCAATAGTTGGGGCATAGTTTGACATCCCAAAAAGTATCACGAAAGATGAAGACTAGCACACAAAACTCATGGTAAAACTTCTTGTCCTTGATAATGTTATGAGTTGGAAAGTATTTGAGAATGACCAACAAATTGCTAACTTTTTCATGAAGGAACATATTTTTTTTTTGCTAAAAATCAATCAAAACTACATGAATAATATAATGATTAGGTCATTCGATTGAAAACAAACAACTTTTTAAAGGGTTAATCACTTTGGAGAGCATATTTAAAAGTGATGATGAGTTGAGAAAAGAACAAAAATGAACATGTCCATCAAGGAAAAGAACTATGAGAAGTTTGAAATTGCAAGAGAAGTTTTTGAAGGTTGGCAAGGTATTTGCCTAGTTTGAAAGACAAGCTTTGTTTGACCTTTGTTTGCCAAAACATTAAAACACTTAAATTGTTTGCCAAAATATCAAATGGGGGCACAATAAGGGTGAGCAAATCATTTGCTGAAATTTTTATATAGAAATTATAAACCATGTGTCCACTTAAATTTTTCTATGCCCATTGGGAATTTAGAACTTTTTTTTCGTAATTGGAGACAAACAAATGGTTTAGTAAAACTCTTAAAAGAAAATGTTGCCAAGGCACATGTGAAGATTCATAACAAATAGACTATCTAGACAAAGCACATAAAATGATAGAAGTGTTAAGTATTTCACAAATGGTTAAAATAATTTAGGGATCCTAAATTGAGATTGGACAAAGGAGATTAAATTATGATGAAATTATTAAAAAGTAATAGATAAATGAATATAGTTGCTCATAGAAGAAAATTTTTATATCACAATTTTAAAAATATTTTACAAAGATTTTAATATAAGCTTGCACATAGACTTCTATGTGATAAAGG
>VDFB02123096.1:0-23941 GCA_007258455.2 Sequoia sempervirens
ACACTCCAAGACTACCAACAGAGGTGTTACACAGTCACTTCTGAGAGATCCTGGTGCAGGTTTGTCTGGTGGGGGAGGCATAGGTCCAGTGATGCCGACACCATCTGGGGGGAGCACGACATAGCTCCAATGTGATGAGAGAATTATACTGGAGACATGATGATGTATACACCTTGATTTAGTTGAGAAATTATGATATACTGCCATTTTTATTTTTGATGATGTATCTCATTACACATTTGGACATCATTGTACACTTGACATTATGATTTTGAGGTTAAATGATATGCGACGATGATTAGCGATCTATGTGTCTATATGTGATTTATGATGGATGTCTATGATGGATGCATTTTATTTCTATGTGCTTATGAGGTTCATACGATGCTTATGTGATGCTTATATGATGCGTTAATATGCTTATGCTTATATGATGCTATGGTTGATGTATGGATGCAAAGGTGATATGATAATGCATGATTTATGCTCCTAAATTCTTTATGGATAATGTTTATGCTATGTGAGATGGAGTTGATTATGCAAAGGATATGTGATGATTATGTGTGTATGTAATGATAATATGATGATGTATGAATGTTGATTCTATATGCTTTATGGATGATTTTTATGCTATGAGATGGATGCAAAAGAAATGTGATGCCCATTATGTTTTTTTTTTGTATTTTCTGAATGCAAATATATAGCATATCTCTATACTATATGAAATGATTTTGATTATGCAAGTGAGATGCAATGCACTTCTTTTTGTGTTTTATGATGTGGATATTATGATGTGATGCATGGATTGATGAATGTTGATATGCAAATGATTATGCAACTATATGAAAATGATATGTTTTTGTTAATGTCAAGTATACTCAATCTTTTAATGATAGAGATAACATCATTGTGAAATTGTTCCAGCCTTGGAAAACCCATAAACACAGATGCAAAAACTAACATGGATGCAAATCTAATATGCAAAGGTTGTCATCGTAGCAGTCGATTTGTCGTGCTTTTTATCATCATTGATCCTTTAAATTGTTAAAAGTGAGTACAAACATCGATGGTATAATTAGACCATGATGACCTGAGTACTACTTCCATGATTTTTGATATTGCAATTTAACACAAGCATCTAGGTATAATTAAACTGAGATGACCTGAGTATTCCTCGCATAAACAGACAAGAGTTAATCATTTTCCTATGTAAATTCAGAATGTCATCAATGATACTTTGTAGAGCATGTCCCACGATAATTTGCACAGTAGTAGTGATCAACTCATAGACAACAGACAAAGAAAAATCATACTCCTTCCTGACTCCTCTAGTTCAAAACATCATCGAGGTGCTCAAGAGATATGATGACACAAATCAAAGTACAACAGTTAAACATTCATGCTAACATGATAAAGTCATGATTAAGAAGGAACATCATCCATTTAAATTTGCTTTGATGGATTGATTTTAGTTGTTTGATATGGATGTGTGTTTGTGATGTGTTTGATGATTGATGTTCAATGTTGATTTTATACTATGATCGTTGTGTTTGTGGAATTTGTCTAATTGTTGTTTGTTTATTGGTTTAAGCTCAAAGTTTATTTTCCCCCAGTGAGTTCAAGATTTTCCCCTCAATCCAGGGTGAGACACAACCACAATGCCAAGATATGTACATGAGGCTTGCCAATGATAGGCAAAATGATGGAAAAAGCGAATGGCGAAAGTGAATAAACAACATGCTCAAATAGATGGAAAAACTAATCTATCACAAATAACGCCTGTTGCCAAGTTTTCACTAGTTTTTATTGCACTTTTTCAGATTATATGATTTTTTTATTTTTTCTCTTTTTTTTGTATTTTTCTTTTTTTTTCTTTTTTGTTGCCACCAAGATGCCTATTTGCTAGGTTTTTATCAGGGTGACCATTTTCTTAGGACATTTTCTAATTTTTTGTGTTTTTTCAAGACTTTTAACGATGCACTAGATGAGTTAGGTGTAAAACTTCTTGAGATGTAAGTTGTTGATAGGCTCGTCAAATAAATCCCCTTTAGGTGTGGATAGTTGATATGCTCCAGATCCGTAGATTGATATGATGATGCCCCAATCCTGTGTGAATGACCATACTAGATGAAAGGACCTGATTGAAATGAGGAGTACAAGTGGAAAGTATGATGGATGATAGATATGATAGATAAAAGAGGCTATGATAGGATCCCTAATGTACACACTATGTGGGTCATCAAGCTTTAGACAAAAAGGAGCGTGGGCAACCGATGAGTTATAGTACGTGAAGGGGTCGCCATCAAAGATGCATTGAAAGATATCACCAATAGAAGTGTAATGATATGGTGGGTACGTGAACATGGATGGGTGGAAGGGGATATGTGGTATAAGTGACATGGATGTAGACCTTGAATCAACAAGTTCTTTCTTTGATTTTCTTCTTTGATAGATGCCCCTAGTGATTTTTGAGGGAGAGTCATGTTTGGAGATCGAATTTTTCTTGCTTTTCTTTTTTACTTTGATTTTTGATTTGTTCGATAGCTTTTTATTTTAGCTAGGGGACTTGTCTAGATCTTTCTTTCTTTTTGATTTGTCCAATAGCTCTTTATTTTGGCTAAGGGACTTTTATTGATCCTTTTTTTCTTTTGATTTTTCCAATAGATTTTTATTTTGGCTAAGGGACTTTTCTTGATTTTTCTTTCTTAGCAAGCTTTCTTTTGATTTTGAATCTCCATTTGAAAAAGGAATTTTTACCTTTGATTTTTTATTTGCCTCCTTTATATTTTCTTTGGATGATACTTGTTGATCCATGTCTACAAGGTGGATGGATGTGGGTGAGATGGATGAAGTGGGAGTGGTGATGCCATCAATGGAGTCTTTGATACTATCCTTTTTGGTACCGCTAACATCAAGGGAGGCTTGCACATCCTTAGTGACTTGGTAAGATGGCTTGATAGAGGGAACATTAGGAGATTCATACCCTAGCCTAGGGTAGGTGGGATGGAAGGATGGTGGTTGGATATCCTCAATAGGATCATGGTAAAAGAGTGGATTATCATAGATAGCCTTGTCAAATAAGGGATTATCACAGGTATCAAAAGCTTGGGTAGAATAAAATATAGAAAGGGTAGGTGTATCATCAGTATCCCAAAAGGTTTCAACCCAAGCACAGTCATATTTTTGCATTTATTCTATAGCTATCTCGACATCATTTTTGGAAGTCTGACCCTTTTCAATGACAATAGCAGTATATTTTACTAGCAACTCATCCAAACGATATTCTCCACATCCTAGATCATGGATTTGGACCTTGGGGTTTGATAGTGCAGTAACTGAAGTGGATGCTTTCAAGGATTTAGGAGCAACATATGTTTGAGGAGATATTTCACCATTGCTAGGAGTGGTGATTTCAACTTTAGGGCTTAGATTATGGCCAGACATGAAAGGATTAGGATCTCCTTGTATTATGATTTCCAATCCATCATGAGAAAATTTCAAGCATTGATGGTATGTAGAGGATACTGCTTGCATTTCATGCATCCATCCAAGGAGGATATTTTAGGTCAAGGAGAGATCAAGGACTTGGAAAACAAAATCCTTCACCATAGGGCCAACTTTGATTGGTAAAGTAACTGATCCTTTAGATGAATGTTCCTCTGCATCATATGCCTTCATGATAATCTGTTTACTAGAGTATATTGCATCCTCTGAATATCCCAATGCATGGATGAATTTTAAAGAGAAAATATTTAGACCAGCTCCTCCATCTATTAAAACACATTTGACCAAACATATATGGATCAAAAACTCAATATGAAGTGGAGCGTTATGTTGATGGGTGAGTGATGCATCGTCATTTTCATAAAATGATAGGCAATGAGGTGTAGTCATATGTCCCACCATAACTTGGGATTAGAAAACTTTCGAATCAGCTGGTATAATGCCTTGTTTATCATTGATTTAATTACCAACATCAAAAATGTTAAGAATGGTAGTGTCATAAACATAGTTTACATTCTTTCCTTTGGTGTTTGATGAAGAGGACTCTCCCTTTTTCGTAGTTGGATGTCCAGTGATCAAAATTTGTTGTAGATTCATCAATGGATATTTCCTTTCTATCAATTAAATCTTGCACCAAATGTTTCAGCTGCATGCAGTCATTTGTCTTATGGCCTTTATTCTGATGAAAGTCACAATAATGTGCATCTTTCCACTAGGATGGTTTAACTTGTGGGTAATAATCTTGTGCCTTTGGTAATGTTATAAGTTTGGCTTCAAGAATTTCCTTTAATGCTAATTCAAGAGACTGTCCCAAAGGTGTGAATCTTCTATGATTTGATGGTGTTTTATATGGTGTTGAAATTGGTTTAGATTCACGATTATTCTGATTGTTGTTTTGATTATTTTGATTGATGTTTTGATTGGTGTTTTGATTGGTCTTGGTGGCAACTACTGTCAAGTTAATAACTGGTTTTGCATTTTTTGTTTCAGCTGAAGCATCATTGTTACCAGCATTCTTGTTTCTTTGCCAATATTTTGGTTTATCATTGTTGTTGTAATTATTAGAGGAGCTTGCTAAGTTGTTTTCATTGTAATTTTTTATGACTCCTCTCTTGACCAAAGCTTCTTCAATTTTGATTCCATTTTCAATCAATTTCTCAAAGGTAGGCAGACATTGTAATTCCAATCTATAGCACATCTCATCATTTAGGCTATCAATGAATATTTCCATCTTTTCCTTTTCAGGTATGGGGTGAGAATATCTTGCAAAGAATCTTCTCCATCTTTACAAATATGAGGAATGATTCTCCCTTTTTCTATTTTGCATTGCAAAGGTCCTCCATTGTTATCTCATGTTGGATGTTGTAGGAGTATTGGGTGATGAATTTATTGACCAACTCCTCAAAGGTTTTGATTGGTGGTTCAAGTTTAGAGAACCATTCCAAGAATTGTCCACCTAGGCTACATGGAAACAATCTCATCAAATAAGTTTCTTCATGTGCAAATTTGAGGCTTATGGTTCAAAATTCCCTTACATGATCTATTGGATTTGTTTTACCATTGTATTTATCATACTTTGGGAATTCACAATGTTTGGGAAATAGAATCATGTTGATACTTTAATCAAAAGGATATGGGAAAATGTCTTGTATCAAGTATCTTTTTGAGGTTCCCTTTTGCATATCTTGATTCTGTTGTTGGAGATTTTTCATTTGATGAGTTAATGCAACCACTAGATCTGTGTTTGAAGAATCAACTTTAGTATTTTTAGGAGGTGCTTTCAATTGATTAACATCAAAGTCATGTGGAAGTTTGATACCTTGATTAACCAGCATTAAGAAGTATTTTTCCCCATCTTTTTCAAAAAGTTTTTCTAGGAACTTGTGGAAATTTGGATCTTGTTGTGCATGTTGTATTTCTTCCTCAGTTATTTCCTCATCTTCAAATTGGTCGATTTTATGGAAAGGATTTTCTTCAACTTCAACCATGGTGTTCTGAGTTTCAAGTTCTTTTTCTTTGAGTTTCTACTTTCGTGATCTTGTTTGAATGGGCATAAAAGTGTTATAATTTGACTAAACTTTGATCTTTATTTGAGAAGTGCCAAGGATAACAACTAAGTCAAATAGAATGAAAAATTCTATTGATGAGACTAAGTTCAATCTGATTATACAGCGTTTGTTTTGTGATGAAAGGATGACAAATCCTAATGATGAAACTTAACTTAATAATCAAAGTTATGTTTGATGATTTAGGCACTATAAGGTATTATATCTTGGTTTAGTTTTAAGAATTTCACTTATAAATGTCAGTTTCAACAAGTTTAAGGCACTGGTGTGACTGAGGAATGCTTCTATTCTGGAAAGGATCCTTAATTCTAGTTCAAACTGTCGAACAAGGGATAAATTTAGCTCTCTAGTTTTGGATTTAATGGATGTGCTAAAACAAGATCTAGATGCGCTAAAAGACTACACAGATGCACTAGAATGTATGAAAGATGTCCCAATAAATGGACTCAATGCGCTAACTAATGACTCAGATGTGCTAGAGAATGACTTAGATGCGCTAAAATATAGACTCAATGTGCTAACTAATGACTCAGATGCACTAAAGAATGACCCAGATGCACTAAAATATAGACTCAATGCGCTAACTAATGACTCGGATGCACTGGAAAATGGACCGTATGTGCCAGAAAAAGCTAGGGGTGCGCAAGACTGCCCCTAGGTATGTGATTTTAACTTGGTATTCTATAGGTGAATACACTAAAAGGTTTGGCGAATGCGCTAAAAGATGGAACAGATGCACTGGAAAATGGACTAAATGCACTAAAAGTTGGACTAGATGCATTGGACAATAACTTAGATGTGCCAGACTATACCCAAAATGCACCAAAAAAAGGACTCAATGCATTAAAATAGGGTACGGATGTGCTACCAAATTGCATAGATGTGCTATAAAATGTAGTGAATGCATTGAAACAGAGGGTGTATGCGCTAATCTAGGGAAATGTTAAGTGTTTTTGCAAGTTTGTCTAGTTATTCTACTTTTTAATCTGTGAATCTAAATGTTTCTAAGGTATGCTTTTTTGAACAATGATTTTTGCTTGGTTTCCAGTTTGTGAATTATGGGAATTAGGTGCTTTAAATGGATTATTTCTTGAATTATGAATTTAAACACAACAAAAAGTTGTCAAACAGTTGTTTCCACCTAGGAACTAAACATTGAGTGTGTATTCAAGAATCTAGTCTGATTCTTTTGATTTCCATAGGTATAACACAAGAGAAGATAGTTCAAGCACTTTTCTATTCTCAAGGGTCACTTAAAATACTACAACCCACATCTTAGAACCATGTCAGCTCACACAACCCTATCACCCCCTAGAGGGTGCCCGTGTTTTTTCCTTTCCCGGGTCTTAACCAAAGTTGAATCCTCCACTTTTGGCTAGTAATCCCTAATGGTTATATGGTGAGTATCTTGGGGGAAGATTCTTCCCTCCCCTTGCACATTAGAAGTGTTCAAAGACTGACTCGATTGGCTTCTACACTATGGTTCATAATAAGGGTTTTCATTCAATGCGGAAATAGATAAACTCCCTCAGGAGACCTCTCAACCTTTAGAACAAAGGCTTTGGGGATGGTTATCTTGCACACTACCATTGAATTTTAGACTTTCCCCGAATTTGCTTTTAATTATAGTGGGTTGGAAAACTTGGCTTTATGTATTCCCACTTAGGTTGTTCTCATAGGGTGAGTACTTTTTCCCACTACAGTGGGCCTTCTAAAGGTGTTAACAAAGCATAAAATAATAATTTTGGCATTTTGGTCACCCAGTTAAGGGGAAAGCATAGGCCTATCACTTCAAGCACAGTAGACAAGGGGTTATTTAACCTTCTAATTAAACTAGGTTCCTAATTTAATTAAAAGAAGATAATAAAACAACTCCAACCCCTACAAACATCATCAGTAGTTTGATATAAATTCCTTTGACTAGCATATTATGCACCTACAACATAGAAAATATCAATTAGTTCTCAGGATTTTGAATTTCTGCCAAATTAACTAGATGCACTAAAATAGACATCAGATGTGCTAAAAGATCACTTCTATGTGCTAAAAGAACTACTAAATACGCTAAAGAAACTATTGAATGCGCTAAAATAAGGATTGAATGCCTTAAAAGACCCCCTGTATTCGCCGAAAGATGAACCAGATGCGTCGAAAGATACTCTAGGTGCATCGTAATAGGAACCAAATGCACTGAAAGATACTTTAGATGCATCGTAACAGGACCTGGATGCACTAGAAGACGTTTTGTATGTGCTGAAAGAAATATTGGATGCACTACCTCAAAGTTCATGTCTAGATCTATGAAACAACTTTCTAGAAAATGTTAATAAAAGGGGTTAGGCCCCATGGTGGGTGCCAAATTTATGTGTGATTTTAAACGTGCAAGTGAATAATAAGATCATACAAGCAATGAAGTATATTACATTTGAGAATTTAAATCACAAATTGAATCAAATTGAAAAAAGAGCAAATTCCTAAAATTGTTCCATTGTTCTCTATTCTCAAGGATCCTCTAAATCATTAGTGTTCTCAGATTTTGTATATGCACTATGACTGGTTTGGATGACAACCTAAGAAATGAGATGTAAGATGCAAGAATCTAATTCCTACATGAAGTATAAACTATGTGATTGATGCCATGATGCTATGGTGTTAATGTTGTTGTAAATGATAATGGTGATATGACAATGGATATGATACTAAAGACTATGATGCAAATGTTGTATAAAAACTAAGATGATAATGAAAATGCAGCTATGGAACTAAGCCATGATTCTAAACTAAAATGCTTCTACAATGCAAATTGTTAAATGTTAAGTTTCTCTAAATACTGAAATGCTCTCTCAGAATTTCTACATAATAAGTTTGCTCAAATATTGATTGCAAATGTTGGAGAATGATATTGTATTTATAGGATTTCCAAAGCATACTGTGATGTGGCAACAACCAATGGTCAAGATTTTAGCTGGAGAGATGAATGGTGGAGATGGAAGAGGTTAGAGGGAATCATGGAGGATGTTCCTTTTAAAAGAGCAACATGCCAAGTGTAAGAGAGTGAAATGATGGAGAAAGCCAAGTGTCCAAAGTTAGTTTTGGAATTGGTTGAAGATAATTCCTATTTACATGATGATGTGGCAAGAAGAAAAGTGTTGGAGACATGTGACTAATTTTGAATTTGGAATTATTCAACTTAGTGAGAAAATATTTAATTAAATAAAATAAACTATTGACATTTGTTTATTTAATTAAATTTGGAAGAATGTGATTTAAGATGGTAGAAATAGGAAACTGTGAACTATATAAATAAATTTAGCATGTATTTATAAGTAGACGACTTAAGAGATTCATTAATTAAATAACTGGTATTTAATTAATTATCTTGACTGATTTTAGGTGTATATAGATATGATTGTGGATTCGACTCCAGGCCATGCATTGTTATCTTTTATGGATGGCTTCTCGGGTTATAATTAGATTCGTATTAACTCGGAGGATTAGTTCAAGATAGCCTTCTTGCTACCCTTTGGGGTACTTTTTCTTATGTAGTCATGCCCTTTGGGTTGAAGAATATGGGAGTGACTTACCGACGGGTGATGACCCTGATATTTCACAATTTTATCCATAAGATCTTAGAAGACTATGTTGATGACATCTTGGTGAAATCGATAACCCATCAAGATCATGTGAAGAACCTTTGTCTTATATTCAAAAGGCTTTGACTCTATAAGATGAGAATCAATCCCCATAAGTGCATTTTTGGTGTGGATGTTGGCAAGCTTTTAGGGTTCATAGTTTCTTACTGTGGAATCGAGTTTGACATGAATAAAATTGATGCCATTGTTAACATGCCTCCACTAAGGAATATCACTGAGTTTCAAAGTTTACAAGGGAAGTTTCAAGCAATTTGTAGATTTATATCTCAATTGGTTGATCGTACCCTTCCTTTCACCCATTTATTGAAAAAATATGTTTGGTTCATGTGGGATGAGGAGTTCCAGAAAGCCTTTGAGTCAATAAAATCCTATTTGGCCAACCCTCATGTATTGATGTCGGCTATGCAAGATAGACCCTTTTTTCTTTACCTTGCTACGTCACCATATACCATGGTAGCTTTGTTGGCTCAATATGATGACGCGGGGAAAGAGAGTGGTCTACTACAACAATCGCGTTCTAGTCAATTATGAAACTCATTATTCCTCCATGGAGAAATAATGCCTCACTCTTGTCTTCGCTATGAAAAATTTGGGACACTATCTTCTCCATGCCAAAACACATGTCATAGTAAAAACGGATCTCTTAAAGCATTTTTTCTCTAGTACTGACCTTGATTGGAGACTAGTGAAATGGGTTATGTTGCTTTCTAAGTTTGACATAAATTTCATTACTTTAAAGTTGATAAAGGTTCAAGCGATTGTCGATCAATTGGCAGACACTCCCTCATCCTGTTCCTTCCCAGGGCTGGATTTGTTCCCTGATGAGAATATTTTTGTGGCTAATTATGACCTTGAATGGAAAATTTATTACGATGGATTGAGGTGTCAGACTAGTTCTGGAGCAAGTGTGGTCTTAATATCCCCTGAAGGTAAACTAGTTCCTCCATCCTTTCAATTACATTTTCCTTGCACCAATGACATCGCTGAGTATGAAGATCTTATTGCTAGCTTGTGTGTTGTGATTGCACTAAGAATCAAACATCTTCGTATATTAGGTGACTCTGAGCTCATTGTGAATCATATTACAAGAACCTATCAAGCTAAACAAAGCAAGTTGTCCCGGTACCGAGACCTTTCTTTTTCCTTGCTTAATCGGTTCTCCTCTTTCACAATAGATAGTGTCCCTAGGAGGGAAAATAGACATGTCGATGCCACGGAAAGCACTGTTCCTTGGTACCCTTGGAAGAGGATACAAAATAATACCACTTCGTGGTTCAAGTCCTACAAACCCCTGCAATTTCTGATCAACCTGAATTTGAACCCTTCATGTGTTCCCATGTAGACTTGAGAGAATGGTTCTCTAGTATCTATAATTACTTAAATACTGGAAACTTTCTTGATGATGCAACAAAAAATGATCGCACTCATATACGAAAGCTTTCAAGACGTTATGTCATTCTATCTAATGTCCTTTATCCAAAATCTTATAACGGCTTACTTCTTAGATGTCTCACTAAGGGGGAAAATACCCCTTTCCCTTCAGGAAGCCCATTCAGGCTCTGGGGTTGGAAATTTTGGTGGTAGATCCTTGGCAAGAAGATTCATACATATGGGGTACTATTGGAAAATGATAGAACAAGATTCTTTTGATTTTGTTAAAAAGTTCCTTCAACGTCAACAACACAATCGTCTTATTCACGCACCTACCCAAGAGTTACAAAATCAAACCTCTCCTTGGCCGTTCGCAAAGTGGGGGTTAGATATTATTGGAAAAATATCACCTCCTTCTTGCAAAGTACATACCTTTATTATTACTGCTATACATTACTTCACAAAATGGGTTGAAGCTATTCCACTTCGATCCACAAACGCTAAAGCTATCTATAGCTTTCTTATGAACAACATTATTTCTCATTTTGGATTGCCTACTACACTTGTTTCTGACAATGGCACACCATTCAAGAACAAGGAAGTAAAGAAGTTCTTAGAGAAATTTCACATCCAACATAGATTTTCTATGCCATATTACTCACAATCTAATGGCCAAGCATAAGCATCTAACAAGACTCTTGAGCTCATTCTTCATAAAACAATTAATAAGCATAGTAAGGATTGGAATATTCAATTAACATATGCCTTTTAGTCCTATCACATGAGTGTTTGTACAACAACAAGCACAATTCCTTACAATCTTGTGTATGGTGCCAAAGCTATCATGCCTTTAGAGTTGGAAATTTTGTCTTTACAGGTTTCCCTTAAAGGGTTAATTGACGATGAAACCTACTAGGTTAATCATTTGCATCAGCTAGAGATGCTCAATGAGTGTTGATTACAGGAACTCGATCATCTTAAAGCTTATCAACAATCACTATCAAAACAATATAATCAAAGTGCGCTTCCTAGGACCTTTAAAATCAGAGACCTGGTTCTCTATGAAAACTAGAGAAATGTAAATGTGTCGCCTGATCAGAGAGGGAAATTTACTCATAATTGGTTAGGCCCTTACATTGTGATCTTTGTGTATGGTTCAAGTGCCTATGGATTATCATATATAGATGCAACACCTTTAAAAGAACCTGTTAATGTGATGTATCTTTGTTGATATCCAACATGTCATATGTATGGTGTTCTTTCTTTAAAAGGGTAGTAGCACTACATGTATTGACATTACTGATTAACACATTGTGAAAAATTTTGTGTTATGATGTGACCATGTGTGTGTGTGTGTGAACAATATACATACATATGTCTTGCCACACTATGTATCCATGCATCACATTACATCTTTTCAGGCAATTAAATCATTATAGTATTTAATTAACATACAACCATGTGTGTTTATTAAATTATTTTAGCATCTAATGTAAAGATATATCCATATGAGCATTTAATATCCATAGCATCAACATACATAAAAATAAAAGCATGTACACATCAAAATAAACAATGCCATGATGTCAAAACCAATATGTCCACATATATATATTCATGTATGTATTGAATTTTATAAACATGTATTGGGCCACTACTATAAAAAATGAGTGGTTGTTGAATATATATCTATACAAAAGATCTACAAGTATATATATGTGTATATATCTCTTGCTACAAAAATGATGTACAAAATGAGGAGTCCTTATGGCTATAGCGCGTGGCTTCCCAAGCCCTCTGGCTTTGGCGGCTATTGTTGTGATCTAGGGAGAGGCTGCACAAGAGACATGGATCTAGAGTGGTATGTGTGTGATGCTGACAAAGCTACTTGAATCCCTCTGATATCCCCCTGTAGGGAGCATATGTTCATCTGCACCTATCTTAGCTCCTCCTGCAATCATTGAAAATTTGTCAGGATCACAACTGTCGGCTACTTGTCGAGATCATTGAGGCAGCTTTGTAGGTTATCACACGCCTGCTCAAAAATTTCAGCCCTCGTCACTATAGTGTCTCACTCAATGAGCACCATCTGTAACTCCCCCAACAGTTGATAGCACTGCCCTGAACAGTGGCGACCTCCATAGTCAACCGGATGATCTCTGCACACTAATCCTCTTAGGCGGTCCTCAAGTAGGCTATCAACTCAAAAATGTGGGCATGACACCCTATAGACACTAGTCGTAAAGCCTCAAGAACCATCCCATAGATTGGAATGGTAGGGGCCACCTTTATTATGCACTAAGCCATCAACCCAGCCCATCCCTATGCATCCTTTGCAACCACAGAGAAAGAAAGAGAAGTCAATATCACATGGCATATGTATATAATCAAATGGAAAAACTGAAAGTACTGAAACATAAACAACATGCTTTGTATACTTGGGTCCCCTAGCTGCCATGTCGGGTCAGGGTGAGGATCGACACTGGGACCCACGCCACTAGTATTAGTGCTACCAGTATCAATGGCCACTCCCGATGATGCCAAGGCCACTGTCGCTATAGCAGTAGGTGTTGGTGGTGCCAAAGAGATAGGGGCCGTTGATGGGGATCTAACCTCCTTTGTCGTGGCCTCTGAGGTGCCACCTCCTCTTGCACCCTCTCTTCCTCCTTGTCGACCTGTTGGTGCCCTCTCCGTTTATCCTATGGAGGTTGGGGTGGAAAATCCCCTTATGGACCAGGATCCCCTCTAGGGGAACCCTCATTGAACATAGGAGGCAGACAGTGCCTATCCCATCACCAAGTAAAATCTGTACCAACATCGACATTATATACCATCGCTATGGGTGGCAGATCGTGGTCGAGCTCATCATCATCAGAAGGGAAAAAATCAATGATGGTGGGGCGGGGGCGATCCTAGAGTCTCATTGTACTCCTATAGGCCCTAGTATATGTGGGTACATCTGGTAGTATCGTCTTTGGATGGCCATGTTGTCGCATGACCCAACTCCACTAGTATGGTACTATAATATAGTTACGGTGACCTACCAAAAAATGGTCCCACTGTAGGTTCCTTAGGTGCTTGCTATCATCCACCCATCTGAAAAATTGGTAGGGTCTCCATCTTGTTGGGTGAAAATTATGTAATCAACTTTTCAATAGATTACACAACTTGGACTTCAGCCACAGCTATGTGAGATGTAAATCTCTCCTCTCGGAAAGGGGAGGCACCCTTCTTACTGCTGACAGAAGCGATAGTAAAACAAACAAGTAATTACAAAATGTACACAAAACTTACAAAGTGGGGGATGTGTGTTACATTCATCCTTCTCTCTTTTTTCAGAGAAGATGTTTACAATGCTTCACTGTTGGAAGTTCACAATTCTTAACAACTTGAAATGATCAACTAGCAGTAATACCAATACCTCTATCTTGTCAAAGCAAAGCGTAGAGATACCAGAAGTAATTAACAATAAATAGATAAAGTAAAAGGGAAAGCTCACGAAGGCACAAAGTCGTTCCGTAGCTTTTTCAATGGTGGATCTATGAAGAGTGTACTGTTTGTCACGTTAGAAGCACAAAGTCTTCTTAGACGTAGCAATTCCTCAAACAGTATGAACAATTACAAGCGCAAAGTCTTGTAGATCATCCAACCAAATTATCAAAGAGAATGAACAATTACAAGCACAAAGTCTTGTAGATTATTCAACCGAAAGATAAACAAAAACACAAATGCAAATCTAAATAATAGATGTAACACAAAGTCTACATAAATCACTTGGAGTCCTTCATATTTCATCACCTAATTACCACCAATGAGATCAATTCATAAAAGTATCGAATCCAACGCAAAGTTTGGTTTGCAATCCTCTTCTTTATTGATCGAATTCCATTCACAAAGTATGAATGCAAAGTTTCATAATTTTGCTTCAAAAAGGGCAGCACTTCGTTGCAAAATACTAAAGGATAAATTTACAATAGAAATCCCTCACATTATATAGAAAGAGGGATGAGCAAAATTAGGAAACTGATTGAAGAAATTAAGGAAAGTTAGGTGAGCGATTTTAGGAGATCTCACCTAACTTTGACCAAAGTCAAAGTGTAATTTGTTTTCAAAATATTACATTTCGAGCTTGGTGTAATTATAATTTACAAAAAGACATTTAAGATGTCAGGAAATATTTACAAGATGCATAATGGGATGCACTGGAAATGTCTAACACTGGAGAATAGGAAGCTTCTTCATGTTTCTTTGCTTGGGCGCGGAGTCTTCATACTTCTTCCTGGTCTCCTGCATGAAATTTTTATTTGGAAGAACCAAGATCAAAGGACATCACCTTCGAGATCACTTGACGAGATCTGGAGAGAAACTGCAAGGATGGTGAATCAACAGGCGTTAGCAGAAAAAGTAGCATTGGGAAGCGTGAAATGAGAAACGATGATGGGAAAGTGTGTAGCAGATGATAAGGCATGCAAAATGATGCACAAAATGGAAGGAACAAGGTTCGGGAGTGAAATGGACATAAATGAAGCTTATCTGGAAAAGATTGTAAAAAGTGTAAGGGCGCTAAAATTCAGCGCCCTTACATTTTGGAAATTCCAATTTTGATGCAAGGGCGCTAAATTTTAGCACCCTTACATCTCTCAGAGTTAGAATTTCTTTCAAGGTTCAACATGTCAGGGCGCTAAATTTTAGCGCTTCTGCATCTTTGGCATATTTTGGTTTTGACAAATGTAGAGGCGCATGAAAATGGCGCTCAGGGTTGGCAAAGTGTTCATTTGTATGGAATTGCAATTGAAATTCATTTCATCACCATCGTATTTTCAAAGGAACCATTCTTACAACACAAGAGACTCCCCAATGTTCGCATCAGAACATTATAGAAAGGGCGACAAGGAAAGAAGTCAGCACAAAAAACGTTGGAGAAGAACTTCGAATTTCCAAAACATGTGATTGCAACTTGAGAAGAACTCGCCTAGCAAGAAGAAAAGAAGAACAAAGACCATAAACAATGAAAATGGTGAAATAAAACACTCTTAAGTGAAAGAGAAAATCGAAAACCTAACTCAAGTCGAGCAATAAATTTAGGCACAAAAAGTGGCACGATTGACAAAAAATGCGAAAATCATGAAGAAACGCGCCAGAGCCAGAAAAAGTTTAAGTGTCAGGAAAAGGTGTAATAGCGCTAAAATTCAGTGCTATTACATTTTTTAGAAATTTCACTTTCATGCAGGGGCGCTAAATTTTAGCGCCCCTGCACTTTTCATACTTAGCCAAATTTTGGCTTGAGAGCAGGATCGCACTTTTTCAGTGCAACTGCATCTTTCACAATTTGCTAAGTACAAACAATGAGACTTCGCGAAGGGACTCATTTTGAAGGTATTTGCAAGGTGAACATGGGGGAAGGCTCGAATTGACTATTCGAGGCTTAGGAATGCATTTCGAGGTGGCTTGAAAATCACTTCGTTATGCGTACTTGAACCTCATGAATCTTAGGAAACAGACAAGTTTCATAGGGGGGTTATCTGTGGAACAAGCGCTGCTAGATTCTGTGATAACACATCTAACCCCATCTGTAGTAAGAGTATCGAACTATAGCTGCCAAAACTGTAAATCGTCGAATCTCCACTGACCTATCATATCATACAAATGGGCCATGGGGAAGCGATATGGTCGTCACTGGGGAAAACTGATTGGCCTAGTGCACATGATGTGGGCAAAGGCCCACACCTGCAAAAGTGTGCATGTAGTAAGGTTGTGGTACTCGTAATGGACGTACCAGCCTAGCTCCTGGTAGAGGTGTGCTAGCATGCTGCGCCCCCAGGAAAAAATTGTTCTGCACTCCACCATCTCTCTGATTGTGTGGACGAGGCCTTCGTGCAGGTGTGAGCCTCACTTGTCTATCATGATCTAGAAAGGAACAATCATGACCATCACTCGACACAAAAACAGTGTAGTGGTCCTCGCCTACTCATACTGGTGCATGTAGATGTGGGATGTGTCATCGCTACTATCTGTATGTCCCAAGTAGTAGAGGATTCCCTTCGTCCGCTCCCGTGCCAATCGAGTATCATCTGGGACCACCCACCATCCGCGGATAGGTAGTCCAAGGATTTGATAGACATCCTTGAGTGTGATAGTCATCTCCCTAGTGGGTAACTAGAAAGATGACGTGGTGGTGTCCCACTGCTCCATTAATGTTGTAAGCATCCGCTCATGATATCGCATCTTTGGCATGGTGAACACATGCTAGAGATCGACTTGGTCTGGGTGTGTGACCTCGTCCTTTGTGAGACAGTCCCTCTGCTCGTGAAAGAGTCAAAAATATCACCCTCCCAGATGCTTGTGAATCTCCAGATACTCCTACAAAAGTGAAAAAAAATTAGTCAGAACATCAAATTTCACCATGAAAACAAAAAAAATTCTTCAAGACCTATGTGCGTTGCGCAGACATCTACGCGTCACACATGTGTCCCTATCTGCCATGGATGCCTCGAGGATGCCAATGTGTCTTTGAGATACCAGTGGAAGATCAGGACCTTAGTGCGCATTATGGATGACAACACACATTTTGCACACAAGTGCCCAAAATGGGTGACTGCGCACCTCGTCGAATTAAAAAATGCTCAAAAAAGCCCTTAAATCACAAAGAATGAGGCTTAGAGGCCTACCTGGTCCACCTCGCGCCCCTCAGTGATGTCTTCACATAGCTTCTCCAAGCTAGGCACCTCATACTCCCTCCTGCTCAACATTTTGCTGACTTTTCTCTCACAAAATTCAACAATTTGCTCGTAGTGAATAGTGAAAATGACCCTTCTAGGGGCCCACCTAGGTATATATAGGCCCCCCAAGGCCCATTTTTCCTAGAGCTTGTGGCTCCCTGATCTCTCCTAAATTTACCCCACCAAGTTGGGGGAAAACTTAGGAGGGGGCATATAGCCACCTCTTCATCATATTTTTCTTTTGAATCAATGGCTTTTTCTTGATCATCCTTCTCGCCGTTGTAGCTTCTTCTGATTTTTGAGGCTGGCCTAAAATTTGAGTTTTGTAGGTTAAAGTCTTGAGAAAAATTTTCATGACTATTTTGTCGCTATTTGTTGAGCTCGGTTGTTGGGGGCACCTTTAGTACCGATTAGCTCAACTTTGGTGGCCTCTGAGGCCCCTTTTTCTTGGCATGCAAATCTGTAAAATTCAAAGTTTAGGTGAAATTTTTTCTTTTGTACTTTAGTGACACTAATTTTTTTCCAAAATCGAGCCCACTAAAGTGGGGGAAAAATGTAATGTCGCAGAATTGCACCTAGGGGCAATTCCACATTTTTGCACTTTTTCCAAGCATTTATGACACCTTAGATCATTAATGACAAAAATCCCATGAGTCAGAATTTCATGATTTTGAATCCATGTGAACTTGTGGCAAAGCAATAGAAGCTTGACAACATGTTTCCAGAAAATCTAGGCATTGGACGTCTGCGTGGCCCGCTAGCGTCCTGATGGTTTTTTGAGTTTGAAATAGGCAATCTAAAATCTTAACTCTCTCAACACATGTCCTAGCAATCATATTTCAGATGTAATGGCTCTTTTCCACCCTTGCATGCATCAAAAACCCCGTCCTTGCTCTCATATAGGGTTGGAAGTCATTCATTCAACCTCTCTTAACATTTTACTCCATCTTTGAGTTCTCTTCATCCTTGATAGCAGCACTCTCACAAGCGAAGCCATGCCAGAATGAGGTCCCTCTAGCAGCAACAACTCTCAAGCAAGCACTCAATATTGCATATGTGTGCTCCGGAGAGGGTCTAAGCCCATGGGTAACACTCTCTCTCTCAATTTTCTTTCTTATTTTTTTATCAACTACTTTATGGTGTGGGTTCTACTCCTGAAGCGGGTTTTGCTTTCACCACACACTTTGTTTATTTCATTTTCACTCCTTTCCAACTTGGTTGTCTGTGGAGGTGGGAACACCAAAACAAGGGTCTAGTTGAGGCAGACCCCCATACAACCTCAACCTTTTCCCCTCATTTTTTATGTGTGTAGGTTGCAAAGCAGAGCTTGGAGGGAAGACCTGAACGTCCTGTAAGAGGTAAGTTTTCTCCAAGTCCCCTTGTGTTTGTTATAGATTCTGGCTTCCTTTTTTTTTTTTTTTCATTCAGTACATCCTAGATCTAAGCTTAGAAGTGAAACCTAGTTCCGCCCACTTGATCTCTTGACCCCTCTGTTGCTTAGGATGCCAATGCATCTTTTAGATGACAACACACCATGTTGGCGTCCTGAAACCACATTGTTTTCTTTTGGCCAAGAGCTCACTCATCCAAGGAAAAAATCTTAGAGTTTCACTCTCTCAGGATCTAAAATAGTTTTCTTAGAAATATAACTTGGGTATACTTCTTTGTCATTTCATCAATCTACTTATGCTGAGGTGTATAAGGGCAGTTCATTCCCTGGTGATCTCTTGAGAATGAAGAGACCCATGTGCAGTGAATCCCTCTTATATCACAAGTTGTAAGCCTTTGTTATTATCTTCCATGGGAAGAACGGGAATAGGTCTTTCATCCTAATATAACAGTTTAGAGACATCTTCCTCATTAACATCTTCTTTGTTTAGGGGCCCCCACTTGGTGAAGGTAGTAGCAGCCATCTTGATAGTTTTAGGTACATTGTTGCTAGGTGTGGGTTTCCCATGAGATTTGGGAGAAAGAGGTAATTCTCCCAACACAAAAGTATCCTTCGTTAGCTTATAGTTTCCACAACCATCATCCTGGATCACTGCCTTGATGTCAGGTATGCTCTGCATAATGAGTGCTTTCGTTTGAGAGGTAGATGCAAGGAATGATGGGTCAATAAATGAGGTATAATGTGTAGGCCATTCATCATTCCTGGGTATTTGGGGGATTTTATAGAACTTGGCATCAAGATTCTTGCAGTATTAAAAAGGCTCAGGATCTCCATGAATAGTAATTTCTCTATCCTCGAAAGGAAACTTGACACATTGATGGTAGGTTGAAGCTACAACTTTTAATGCATGGATACAGGGTTGACCAAGAAGTATGTTGTAGGGAAGATCAAGGTCTATCACTTGTCATGTAGTTTCTACAATGAGGGGGGCCACTTGGATGGGTAGGGTGATGATGCCTTGTGATAGCCATTCTTGGTCGTCATATGCCCTTGTATACCTTGATATTTTATGCTACTCTAAATGTGTGAATCTAACTAAGAAACATGAAAGACAAAACACCAAGGACACCTCAAGATTAGCTAAAAGAGAGTTACAATAAGAAAGGAAATAGATAAACAAAATAGGACAATATCACCTTCCTTGTTGTTGGTTGCTCCTTGATTAGCCTTGGATTTGAATAGCTTGTGTGCTCCTTAGATGGTAGATTGAATGACTAAAATGCAAGATTCTATAGGCAAGATGACTAGCAAAGATGATTAGTTGATTGCAAATGCTTGAGGATTCAAATGGACAGCATGTAGGTATGGAAGTGAAAAGTGTTGAGAATGCAAAATAACAGCATAAGGGTGCTCAAATCTAAAAGTGTTGTGTGAAATGCCCTTGAGGAGGGGGTATTTATAGAGGAATTTGAATTCTCTAGAGAATTCAAGGGTCAAGATTGCTCCAACAAGGCCAAGATGAAGGGCTATGGTGGGTTGAGAACCCACAAGCCCTCACATCTTGACATGTGGAGGGTGAAGTGGACAAGAGGATATGAGGTGGAGATGAGTTGTCAAAAAGGTACATGAGGTGGAAAAGGACATGCACCTTGGGGGATGAGAGGATTTCCACAAAAGGGATTTCTTGTCCCCAAGTGGGAGTGAAAGGGACTTTTGAGGAATTTTAGAATTCCTCAAAAATCTACATGGGAAAAGGAAAGGTGGTTGGGAGGATAAATGTGAATTAAAAATTCACATTCATAGGATGATCTAGAGGATAAAAGGTGGGTTCCAAAAGGTGGGACTTGGTCACATGTGGAGATTGTGACAAGTCCAAGGTTGGTCACATGTGGTGATTGTGACAAGTCCAAGGTTCTAGAAGCCTTGGAAGGATGGAATGTGAATTAAAAATTCACATATAAAGGAGGGGAATCTAGGACAAATAAAAAGGAATTAAAAATTCCTTGGAGAATGATTAGGCTTAATTAATAAGTAATTAGAGGATAATTAGGGGCTAATTAGGATTAAAAGCCAACTTGCAAAAGTTGGAGGATGTGACACATCCTAATCAAGGATTAGGCATGTGCACATCCTTAATGAAAGATTAGGAGATGGATTAGGATTAGATGAAAATGACATGTGAGGAATTAAATAAATGTAATATTTATTTAATTTATTTGATGAAAAGAGGATTAAGGAGGGTAAGGTATTTAATTATTAATTAAATACCTTAGGATTTAAGAGAATTAAATATATTAATTAAATAATAGTAATATTATTTAATTAACCTTGATGAGAGGATGTTTAGGCGAAAAGTGATAAATTTGGATAAATTAAGTGTCCAAATTTGGATGTCTACATTTTGCCCCTCTTTGAGATGGTGTTACGGCAGCATCATCAAAGAAAAATATAGAACTGAAGAAGATGGTTAGATAAAAGATGCCCCATCCAAAGTGACGAGGAGGAAAAAGAAAATGATGAAAATTAGGGATGAAGGATGCCCCTCGAGAGGACATGTGGGTTCAAGAGAACACGGGTGGGCTCTCGAAATAGATGATGTGATGCAAGGGGAGATGAGGAAGAGAGTAAGTGATATGGAAATGGGTGAAGCACAAATGGATTTGAGGACAAAAGGTGATGTTGCCCCAGTCAAGGTACAAGCCAAAATGGGTAGGATAGGGAGGAATACCTCCCGATGATGATGATGAAAGTGTTGTTGATGAGGGAGTGATACATCCCAAAACAACACGAGGATAGGGAAGGATACATCCCACTGAGTGGTATTGATGAGGGAATGATACATCCCAAAACACCACTAAAGGATAGGGAGGAATACCTCCCGATGATGATGATGAAAGTGTTGTTGATTAGGGAAGGATACATCCCAAAACAACACCGAAGGGATAGGGAATGATAATAATGGATGATGATGATGATGGGGGGTCAAGGATAGTAACGAGACTGGGGACAAGACCAAGGATATGATTAGGTGATTCAGGCTAAGTGGAATGGATGGAGATTGGATAGAGATAAGGATGAAGGATGAATGATGAATGATGAATGGATGGGGGGATATATGCAAGACGATAGAATGGAGAATGAGATGCAATTCTAAATGCAATTTATCATCTTTGGAGCACTGGTTTTTGCTATAGCATCAAACACAAGACACCAGGGTATGAAGAACCAAGGTGAATTAGTGTCTAATGCATAAAACAAACACAACAGACAACAAGGCTATCCCAACACCCCAAAGTCACAAAGACCTTGGTCGGACCCGGTATGGAGATAACCACAAACACAAAAGGATGCCCCAGCATAACACAAGACCTCGGGGATCTTGGTGGGTACTACGTGGGACAACCAAGAAGACAAAATAGACATAAAAAGATCAAGATATGCCCCTATGTTGACCAATCAAAACACACCAATATGAGATGGATTATGGGGTCTTGACAAGTGATGATAGGAGCTCAAGTGATAAACAAAATCCAAAAGCATCAAAAGATTGCAATCAATTTCAAATGTCCTTTGCCATAGGAGCAAGGGGATAGATGGGATTGATGAGGTCATAGGAAGGATACATCTGTTGAGACCAAAGATGATGGATACGAAACTAAAAAATTGTTATGACGCAGGATGTTCAAAAATTGATTGGATTTCATGATACAAGTGGATCTCATTTGTGAAGAACTGGCTAGATAAGGGCATAGCTTGATGACACGACACAAGGGAGACAAGACATGGGACTGACAAAACCTAAAGACCTAGGGGCTCGGGGGCCGATCAAAGATTAGCCTTGCCTACGTGAAAGCGCAGAGCCCTCGTAGTTCAGTGAAAGGTGGACGACTGACCAAGATGGAGACCTTGATGGATGGTAAAGACGGGACAGACAATAGGAACAAGAGTTGAAGACTGATGATGGAACCCCGGGGGCGGATCAAATGATCGACCTTGCCTACGTGAAAGCGCAGGGGCCACGTAGTTCGACTAAAGACCGACAACAAATGATGGATGAAAGAGGATGAGATGACCCTAGATAAGGGGATAAAATGATTGGACTGACACGATGGGACAAGATAGATGAATGATGAAGTGATAAGATAGATGATGTTGGACGATAGTGACTATAGAAAGCTCAGGGATGGGATAGTTAGCCAAATCATCAAAGATGAAGTGGGCAAATGACATGCCATATAGATGAATGGTGAAATGATGAATGATGAGATAGAAAAGATGTGCAAAAGAAGCAGAAGTGATGATGACAAGATGGATGACATTGGATTGCATGGGGTAAAGCCTATAGCTAGATACCAATGACAAGGGATTAGGAGATGGGATGAGGATAAAGATGGAAGATTGGATAAAGATATAGGATAGGGATGGGGGAGGAAAAATGATTGTTTGGGTGGATTGGATAGAGGGATAAGGATTTGGCTGAGAAAAAGGTTCGATGAAGTGTTGAGATGATAGGAGGTTCGATGAAGTGTTGAGATGAAAGTTCGAAGCAAATGAGGGAATAGATTGATTAGAATGGATGAAAAGGGACAAAATTGAAAAAGATGGAGGGAGGGACCTTAAGACTTTGTTGCAGATGGATGAAAGTCCAGATTAGGGGTTTGGCTAAGCTCAGATTGGGATAAGATTAAAGCTCAGATTAGGATTGGATTGGAGACCAAAATGATTGAAGGATATGATTGAATGGATTCTACACCGAGCTCCGGGGCTTTAAGGGATGTAAGGTGTTGACAAGCAGATTTTTCCAAATTTGGCAATTTTCAAAAATTGTCAAATTTTGCCATTTTAGGAAACTTCATGGTCGTATGTTTGAGAGTCCAAATTTTTTCCAAGAAATACCCATTGGTGAGATAGGATGAATTGCCAACTAACATCCCAGATTCGAGATATGCACGTTGAGTTATGAGCAAATTTTGTTTTTCAAAAAACACTAAATTGGGATTTTAGGGGTCAAGATGAAACTTTGAGGCCCCAAAAATGGGTCAAAACGGACATCCGAGTCAAAAGTTATGGCCTCCGAAAGTGTCGGGGTAAAAATCAAAAATCGATTTTGAAAAATCGAAGACATGGGTTTTGTTCGCGGAGGAAAATGAGGAACTGGGTCGAAATTAGTTTGGAAAAAAAAGTCCAATTTTAGCGAGAAATTGTGGGGGATGGGAAAAAATAAAATGGGTTGTTTAA
>VDFB02123097.1:0-23630 GCA_007258455.2 Sequoia sempervirens
TTTGAGGGCTCATTGGGAGTCTTCTCAGGAGACAGAAATGGGGGATAATGAAAGGACTTCAGGGGGTAATGAGAGGATTTTCGGCACCAGAAGTGACAGTGGGAAAGGAATAGACAATTCGGCCAATCTTTGTCAAGGGCTTGATAAGAAGATGGATGCTTTGCTAGATATGTTTTCTCTCATGTTGGGGAGAATGAGTCAGAATACCCCACAGAACAATGCAGTGCATACTGGTGAGCACAGTGCTACCAACCAGCACAATGGACATGCTGCCCAACCTTCGGTGAGCAACACATACATTTCTGCTAGACCCTTCAAACCCACGTTTTTGGCACCAGCAAACCCACATCCTGATCCAGAAGAAAATACTTCATCCTTGGAGAGGCTGAGGATAGGCCGTACAGAGTATGACACCCTTCCTGACGAGGTCAAGCTTGACATGTCCTTCAATGATTACATGGAGTATAGAAGGAAGGATAGAGGCCAAGGGAGAAATTACGACCAAAGAAGAACTCCAGCACAAGGAGACTTGCATCAAGCTATCAGCAAGGTTACGCTTCCCCACTTTGATGGAAGTGATAGTAGTTCTGCTCGAGCCTGGATACAGAAGCTAGACAACTACTTGGCTCTTAGACCAATGGCTGAAGAAGAAGCGATTAAATTCGCTACGCTACACCTAGATGTGGTGGCGCATGAGTGGTGGTACCACGGCCTAGTCACCTTAGGTCATGGGTCTATCACTACCTACGATGAGTTCACCAATAGACTCATTGAGAGGTTCGAGAAGAAGGATCCAGAGGTGCATTTTAGGGAGTTGGCACAGTTGAGGCAATATGGTACTGTTGATGCCTACATAGCGGAGTTTCAAAGACTTTCAGTGATGGTCACAGGAATCACGGAGAGAAGATTAGTGATCCTATTTAGCGAAGGATTGATGGAGCCACTCAAGGGTTGGGTTAAAGCTTTCGACCCACCTTCCTTACAAGAGGCAATGAAGAAGGCTAGAAGCATGGAGTGGGCTGCTCCCAAAGCAAAGTTCCATTCCAAACCATCATTTCACAAGGGTGATAGAGGGAAGAAGTTTCATCAAAAGCCTCACCATAAAGAATTTAAACCGCAGAAACCTCATGGCACAAGATTGGATCCAGAGACTATCAATGAACTCCGAAGAAAGGGGTTATGTTTTCGTTGCTGGGAAAAATGGTCCCAAGATCATGTTTGTCCAAAGGGGGCTAAAATCCATCAAATTGAGTACTATACAGCTGACGAAAGCAATTCTGATTTTTCTGATCAGCAAGCTGATTTTGAGGACAGCGAAGAAGAAAAGGCTCCAGAAGAATCCGAAAGTGAAAAAGAAAGTGGTGGTACATTGGCTCAACTTTCGAGCTTCCAAAAGAATGAGTCTTTCAAAGTTCGTGGGATGATCAAGGGGCAGCGTATAGTTGCTCTAATTGACACTGGGGCAACACATAACTTCATAGACGAAGTTGTGGTGGCAAAGAAGGGGCTGTAAACAGAAGATTTTGAAGGTTTCAGAGTTATGGTTGCTGATGGGTTTCACATCTCATGCACCAAGAAGATTCCCAACATGTCAATGCAATTGGGCAATTACGAAGTCAAGGATGACTTCTATGTGGTTAGTATTGGAGATACGGATGCTGTCCTTGGCATTCAGTGGCTGCGATCTCTTGGAGAGATCTCTTTAAATCTGCAAACCATGGAACTCAAATTTCAATCCGATGGAAAGAAGGTGGTGTTGAGAGGCATGTCAAATGGTGGTCCTCGGATTGTGTCATTCAAAAGGATGGCAAGGTTGATACGTCATGACCAAGTGGAGTGGGCTGCGGAATGCATGATTCTTCCAGCAAGTCCAGTGGAAACGAAAAGAGAGTATCCTCCAGATATTCAGTCTTTACTCACTAAAAAGAGTAAAGTGTTTGCCGATTTACCTCCTGGACCACCTCCTGATCGAGGTTCAGAACATGTCATAGAGCTCAAGGAAGGAGCCAAGCCAGTAATCACAACTCCTTATCGGTACCCCAAAAAGCAAAAGGATGAGATCGAAAAGAACATTAGGGAGCTCTTGGAGATGGGCTTCATTCGGCCTAGTAAGAGTCCCTTTGCCTCAGCTGTTGTTCTAGTAAAGGACGGTACCATTCGGATGTGTGTTGATTATCGTGCTTTGAATCAAAGCACCATCAAAAATCGATATCCAATTCCAAGGATAGATGAGCTCATTGATGAGCTACATGGAGCTAAGTTCTTTTCAAAGATAGATTTGAGGTCGGGCTACTATCAGATTCGAATGAGAGGATCTGATGTGGAGAAAACAGCCTTCAGATGTCATTATGGTCACTTTGAGTTCTTAGTCATGCCATTTGGGTTGACTAATGCTCCTGCCACCTTCCAATCCTGCATGAACAGAGTCTTCCAGAAGCAGTTGAGGAAGTTTGTGCTAATATTTTTTGATGACATCTTGATTTTTAGCAAGACTTGGGAAGAGCATCTCAAGCACTTGGAGGAAGTGCTTAACATCCTAGAATCAGAAAGCTTGTTTGCCAAAGAATCCAAATGTGAATTTGGAATGACGGAGCTGCTTTACCTTGGTCACATCATCAGTGCCGAAGGTGTGAAGGTTGATCCAGAAAAGATCAAGGCTATTGTTGATTGGCCACCTCCTGAGAACCTAACTCACTTGAAAGGGTTCTTGGGCCTTTGTGGATTTTACAGAAGGTTTGTTAAGGGTTATTCTCAGAATGCTGCTCCTCTCACTGACCTTACGAAAAAGGGAGCTTTTTGCTGGTCAGAAAAGGCACAAAGTACTTTTGATAAGTTCAAGAAGATAATGAGTTCATGTCCTGTTCTTGCAATTCCAGATTTTTCCAAACCCTTTGAGCTGCAATGTGATGCATCCGGAGAAGGTGTTGGGGCTGTTTTAATGCAAGATAAGCATCCCATAGTGTTCGAGAGCAGAAAATTAAGAGGAGTTGAGAAGACCTATTCTATTTATGACAAGGAAATGCTTGCAATCATGCATGCATTAGCCAAGTTCAGACAGTACTTGGTGGGGAGTAAGTTTGTGGTCAAAACTGACCACAATAGTCTCAAGCATTTCATGCATCAAAAGGATTTGAACGAAAGACAGCAGAAGTGGGTGAGTAAGCTTCAAGCTTACGATTTTGACATTGAGTATGTCAAGGGAAAAAACAACATAGTGGCTGATGCATTATCCAGAAGACCTCATTTGAGCTCATTAAGTGAGCTTACTGCTGATTGGAAGAATACCTTGCTTGCTGATTATGCCAAAGATCAGTTCGCAACCAGCATTATGGAGGGTACTTTTCATGATGAAAGGTACAAGGTAGTTGAAGGGCTGATACAATACAAAGGGAGAATCTTTGTGGTGGCTGATTCTAAGCTCAAGAAGAAGATTTTGTTGACATTTCATGATATACCACTTGCTGGTCATCAGGGATTTTTCAAGACTTATAGGCAGATCCGAGAAAGGTTTTCTTGGAAGGGGTTGAAGAGTGAAGTTCAGCGATACATTCAGGAGTGTCCTATTTGTCAGATGAATAAAAATGAGCATACACTTCCAGCTGGTCTGCTGCAACCTCTTCCCATTCCCAACCAAAAGTGGGAGAGCATCTCAATGGACTTCATCACAGGATTGCCCAAAGTTCAAGGAAGAGATTGTATCTATGTTGTGGTAGACAGATTGACAAAATTTGCTCATTTCTTTGCTATTACCAGCTCATCTTCAGCAGCTCAAGTTGCTGATCTGTTCTTTCATGAGGTGTTTAGGTTGCATGGGTTGCCAAGAAACATTGTGAGTGATAGGGACAGCAAGTTCCTAAGCACTTTTTGGCAGGAGGTTTTCAGAATGAGTGGTACAGTGCTTACTCCGAGCACTAGTTATCACCCTCAAACGGATGGGCAAACAGAGATAGTAAACAAATGGTTGGAAGGATATTTGAGGAATTATGTTTCAGAACAGCAAAGGGCATGGGTGAAATGGCTTCACTTGGGAGAATACTGCTACAACTCCTCCTTCCACATGTCGATAAGGATGTCACCTTTCATGGCTCTTTATGGTTATGAGGCCCCTAGCTTTGCAGATTTGGTGTTTGGAGATAGCAAAGCCCCTCTAGCCAAAGATATGTTACAGCAAAGTCAAGATATATTGAAATCCTTGAAGAACAATTTGCAGATTGCACAGAATCAGCAAAAGATGTACGCTGATCAGCGGCGTGTTGAGCGCTCTTTTGAGGTTGGAGATATGGTTTATCTCCGATTACAGCCCTATAGACAGTCTACTCTCAAGAAGAGTGGAGCGGAGAAGCTTAAGCCTCGCTTCTATGGTCCGTTCAAGGTTATCAAAAAGGTGGGAGCAGTAGCTTACGAGTTGGAGCTGCCTTCGAGTAGCAAAGTGCATAATGTATTCCATGTGTCTCGCCTCAAGAAGGCACTCGGGCACAACGTTATTGCTTCATCTCAATTGCCACCCTTGGATGAAGAAGGACAGTTAGTTTTGATTCCTGAGGAGATTCTTGATTCCAGAGAGCATTCTTTGAGGAAAAGAACAATCAGAGAGTATTTGGTGAAGTGGAGGAACTTGCCCATGGAGGATGCAACTTGGGAAAATGAGGAGATTCTGCAGCATCCGAGTTTACAATTGCTTGAGGACAAGCAATCTTGGGGAGGGCGGACTGTAATGTCCCCTTCTCGAGCATGACTTCTTCTGATTTACCGTTAGCCTATTCTGGAGACCCGTAGGCTTTCCGGTGGTGAAATTAGGGTTTCTTGGCTGGTGGTTTCTTGTGCTCACGGATTGGCGTTTGAATTACGGATTCCTTCTGGGTTTTTCGTGAGCTTTTCGGTGATGTGTTCGTTTTGGCATTCTGAGCACTTTCACGAATTTACTATTTTTAGTAAATTCTATTTCTGGCAGTGGTCTTGTTGGTCTCGGCTCGATTAACCTTCTACTTCAGTTGTTCAGTTGGTTTTGCTCAAATTTCGGCTTCGGGGCTCGTTTGGAGAGATAAGTTGAATTAATTTTAATAAAGGCATGTTTAATGTTATATTTTGCTGTTGACCCCCTTAGCCTAGTGTTGGAACTTAAGTTGTTTTTAAAAGGTGGCTTTTGAAGGGGTGGCGCCCCATGAAGATTATTTTATATTTTTCTAATGTCAAAAATCAATGTTGGAGAAAAGGACGCCCATCTAGGAGTTATTTGTAATTTTAAAAGATAAAATTGCTTAAGGCAAAAAGGACGCCACTTTTGGAGGGAAGAGGAGTTACTCAAATTTGAAATGCTGGGTTTCTAGAAGCTTCTGGACAATCATCTCAAGTCTTTAAAAGGAGGTCTTGGTCTTCAGTTTCATCATCCAACGTCTTGAGTAAAGTTATGCTGCCGAAATGGTGAGAGGATTGCTTCGAGGAATGAATGCCTCCTAGCTTGGCTTGACTTCGTGCTTGTGAGACAGCACCTAGTGGAGATATTTCTTGTGTTTGAGTGCATTTTGTAGTGAGGTATGCTTGTAGAGAGTTAATTGCATTGGTAGTTCAGTTGTTTGCATTGTTTATGTCATTTTCAGAAGTTGCTGAGTTCATAGCTAAACTGCTGTTTTCATTTACAATTCAAAAATACAAAAGATTGCATTCTGGGTGTTCTACATTTGCATTTGTCTAGCTAAGGCGCCACCATTTGCAAGGTTTCAGAATTTTTAAACAAGTGCTGATATTTATTGGAGAAAATCGCCCCTTCTCTTGGGCCGTACCATTGTACTTGCTGGAGGATTTAAGCAGAAAATAAATAACTCAAATTTGGGTCTGTTTCATGTGTCTAGCTTGGGCGCCATCCTCTTAGTAGTCATTTGCATCCTTTCTCATGCTTATTGGTTGAGTGGTGAGTGTGTGGTGAGCATTTCATTGAGTTACTGTATTGCTGATAACAGTTTTCAGTCTTGGGTCTGTCATAACAGCGTGTTATAAAACTATCATTTGAGCTTGTTCTTGAGAGGAAAGGCATTGATAACATTGAGAATATCATATATATTGTTGCAGCTGCGGATGACACTCAAATCTTGTGCTTAACATCTAAATTTCTGATATTGTAAGCTGAACAGTAGTACTGTCAGCATCTTTCACTTTCTTGTTCTTTTCAGTATTTGTAATTACCCACTGAATAAGTGGAAGAGGCTGGCTTGCCGCCTAGTTTCTTAATTTGCTTTGTAAATTCAAGTCTCCGCCATATGGTCGCCTCTTGTCCATCATGGACTGAGTAGCACATGCTTGGTGTTGAGCTACTTTCCAGTATTGCAATAGATAGGGACCCTCTGACCGAATGCTCGTCGTTCGCCGGCGCATCTCGTGGTTAGAGTTTCTTTCCAGCATTTACTTTTGAGACCCTCTGACCAATGCTCACACCTTGCCCATATCGGGATCCTGGTGTACATTCAGGTTAGAGTTACTTTCAACATCGTTTTGGTTTTCTGACTAACCTTAACTGGTGCTTGACTCATTATAAGTTGCCTTGAAAATTTTGAAAAATTGGTCCAGGTATATTTCACTATATCCGTTTGCATACTGATTGCAATTTGAATGCACCAATAATACAATAGAGTACGAGGCGCTTTTATTAGGTCTCAAGAATGCAAAGGATATGGGGATCAAGTTACTTAGAGTCGAAGGAGATGCAGAGTTGATCGTCAAGCAGATCAAAGATCATTTTCAGGTCAGAAATAATTGCCTTCGATCCTATAGACAGAGGGTGTGGAACGCCATCAACTGGTTCGAGGCGTTCGACATCAAATATATTCCACATTCAGACAATAGCAAAGTCGATGCCCTTGCGGTGTTAGCTACTCTGTTCGTGCCACATTCTGACTTTCGTCAGAATACATTTGCTATTGAGCTAATTTATAGGCCAGCTGTTCCAGATAATTCCGACAACTGGCAAGTCTTCGACAATGACAAAGACATTCAAGAGTTTCTCGTCATGGGAGACAACTATAAAGAGTTGTTCTTTGAAGGTAGTTATACTCCTTTTAAATAATCACTCACAGAAGACTTTGAAGCTACAAATTATGGGATCATACAACTGAGAGGAAATCAAATTCCCAAGGGTCTGGTGTCTTTAGAGAATATTTTTGACCGACATGATCGATACATTCAAGATCAGAAGAGTTCAGGTGTTAATACTTCTGTTGAGCATTACTAGAACATTGGCACTGAAGACAAGCCTCGATTTGTCAATTTGGGCAAGTGTTGTACTCCAAAAGAAGTTGAGAAGTTTACCACCTTGTTCAAACAGTACAAGGATGTCTTTGCCTGGTCTTATGAAAACTTGAAGGTCTTCACACCTATCAAATTGTCTCATACAATTCCTCTGAAGTCTGATGTTAAGCCTTTCAGGAAAAAGCAGAGACATTATAATCCGTGGATCCAAGATACTATCTATGCGGAGATTCAAAAAATGGACTCAAAGATAATTTTTCCAATTCATCACCCCACCTGGGTGTCTAACATAGTTCCTGTACGCAAAAAGAATAGTGAAATCAGAATTTGCGTAGATTTCAGGAATTTGAACCAATCGTCCTTGAAGGACAATTACCCCTTACCAATCATGGAGCATACCTTGCATACAGTCACCGGTCCAGAGATGCTATCACTTTTGATGGTTTTTCCGGATACAATCAGATTGCAGTGGCAAAGGAGGATCAGATCAAGATAGCTTTCACCACCCCATGGGGAACGTTTGCTTATGAAAGGATGCCTTTCGGCCTCATCAATGCCGGTGCGACTTTTCAAAGGGCCATGGATCTGGATTTTGGGGATCTCAAGAACAAAATAATAGTTGTCTACCTTGATGACTTGATCGTTTTCTTAGATAAACGAGAAGATCACTTTTCACACCTCGTGAAAGTGTTCGAAAGATGCAAGTACCACAAGATCTCATTGAATCCTAAGAAGTCTATCTTTGCGGTGACGGAGGGAAAGTTACTTGGCCACATCATTTCCAAAGAGGGGACTAGGATTGACCCAAATCAGGTGGATTCAATTAAAAACTTGTCTCTTCCAACAAATAAAACACAAATGCATTCCTTTTTCGGTAAAGTCAACTTTATCCGGAGGTTTGTACCAGATTTCTCGAAGCTGACAAAGGAGATTTCAGCTATGATGAAAAAGACTTCCACTTTCATATGGACAAAAGAAGGCAAGCAGGCCTTTACCAAAATCAAAGAAGCTATTGCTAATGCACCAGTGTTGGTTTGTCCTGACTTTCAGAAGGATTTCATCCTCCATTGTTATACGTCGGAACACAGGCTCACGCTCTCTTCTATATTGACTCAGAAGCTCAGTGAAGAAGGAGAATCTCCAATTGCTTTCATGAGCAGCAATTTTAAGGATAGTGAATCGCACTATTCTCAAATTGAGAAGAATGTGTATGTTGTCGTCTAGGCTGTCAAAGCTTTCAAATTCTATATCTTGAATTCCCACACAAAGGTGTTTGTCACCGATCCAACGGTTAAAAGTGTGCTAACTCAGCAGGAGATGGGCACGAAAAGAGGAAACTGGATTGCTAGAGTTCAAGAATATGATCTAGAGATCAAGCCGATCAAGCTTGTTTGCAGGCAAGGTCTTTGTCAATATTTGGCAGAAGATGGAGATCAAAAGTACCAAAGCAATGGTGGAATTGAACCAGAACCTGAAATAGAAGAGGACCTTCCTTTGGTCCTACTTGTTGATTCTGCGGAGGAATGGTACACAGTTTTGTGGTATTATTCAACTTATGGAGAATGTCCACGTCACATGGACAAATAGCAGAAGAAAACATTGAAGCTGGAAGCACAAAATTTCATGCTTATAAATAACGTTTTGTACAAGCGTGGCCTTGACGAAACTTTCCTATTATGCGTCGGTAGAGACCAACAACAGAGATTGTTGGAAGCTTTTCACAGTCAAGCATGCGAAGGACACTTCTCATCAAGAGTCACTGCATTCAAGATCTTGCGAGCACAGTTCTATTGGCCAACTATGTTTTGCGACACATATGAATGGGTGTATAGGTGTCAGATGTGTCAACAGTTTGCTGGCAAAGTCAAATTGGCATCTCTTCCACTTAGGCCAGTGGTTATCGATGCTCCATTTCAGCAATGGGGTATGGATTTTGTAGGTCCTATCAACCCACGTTCCAGTAAGGGGCATGTCTATGTCCTTACAGCAACAAATTATTTTACAAAATGGGTTGAGGTCGTTCCTACCAAGTGAGCTACCTCAGAAGTCGTCTGTGACTTTTTGAAAGAAAACATCATTTCACACTTTGGGGTGCCTCGCAAAATTGTGGCTAATAATGCAACTTGTTTCTTGTCAGAGGAACTACTGGAGTTTTGTTTTGATCACGACATCATGTTATCACACACATCAGATTATTACCCTCAAGGTAATGGACAAGCCGAGTCTTCAAACAAGAATACTCACAATTGTGCGTAAGCTAGTTGACTCAAATCCGCAAGCTTGGCACAAAAAGTTATATGATGCTCTTTGGGCTGATAGAATCACTCCCAAAAGAGCCATTAGCACCTCGCCTTTTTCACTTTTGTATGGTACAAAAGCAGTGTTACCCATCACATTGGAGTTGTCCGCTTTATAGTTGGCATTTATGGTGGAGGATGAAGAATTCAAAGATCCAATTGAGAAGCGGATTTTGTACCTAATAAAACTTGAAGAGGAAAGGGTGGAGGTCGTCGACAGGATCACCCAGCATCAAGAGCAAGTGAAGAATATTTTTGATAAGAAGGCTTATCAGTGAGACTTCGAGATTGGAGATCAAGTCCTATTGTGGGACAAAAGACACGAACCTAAAGGAATGCATGGAAAATTTGATTCCTTGTGGTTGGGCCGTTCCAGATTCACGAGTCCGTAGGAGAGAACACTTACATTCTCTCGCATTTAGACGGAAGGCTCCTCTCATTGCCATACAGCAGGCAATATCTCAAACACTTCAACCCTCCGGGGGAGGAGTGAATAATTTACTTACGCTTTTTCATTATGTAGTAATGTGTTTCCCCATTCTGTGAAGTTTTGTCGTGTTTTAGGTGATTTTAGGTAGTATTGTTATAGGTGATTTTAGGAAGTCTTGTTTTAGGTGATTTTTAGGAAAGTTCTTAACTTTTTAGGTGATTAGGGAAAGTCCTAACTCCATATGCCCAACTGATAAGTCATTGGTCTACAAAAAACTCAGAGATTCTCGGTTCTCCTATGCCATAAGTATCCGACATGGTCACCGGACGGAGCCTAATGTTGTACCCAAACCAAATTTTTTGCTTCATTAAGGCATTTTGCTTAAATTAGTCTAAACCTTGTAAAAATGTTATCAAAAGTAGGTTTTTGGGTAAATCAAGTATGGACTTTTAGTCAGTTTGATGTCTAGAAGATACTGGTAAAATTTTGAAAATTTGAAAATTAGGGTTTCTGGACCCCTATTTTTTGGTCAAAAACCCTAAAAATTAAAACTTGTCAAAATTGATTGAAAATTGTTTTGATTGACTTATTTCACATCACAATCACAGTGGTGAAGTCAGAATTAGAAAAAAGTTAGCTTAAGTCTAGTGGTTAGTTTTCGCTTTTTGGGGAGAAAAGTTAGGACCTCCGAGGTTGTCAATGGCAGATGGTCAGATACCAGGTGTCAAAATCTAAGCTTAAAACACTCCAACGAAGATTCTATGTCGAGATATGTTCAAAATGATGCTTCGTCACGGAGGGGATTTTCGTCGAGGTGAAAATCATCGAAATTTTTCTAACTCTGAAGACAAAGAGCCCCTGGAGGCCAAGGGCACCCTAGATTTTAGAGGCCCAAATCAACCTTTCAAGATTTGTCACTTCCAAGAAGACTTCTCTGGAATATTGTTAGCCTCGCAATAAGCCTATTAGCGAGCCCGCAAGATATGTCTAGCACCTGAAATTGGAGATTGAACGAGAAATAAGGGAGATGAAAATTTGACTAACACTGGAGCAATAAGCGTGCCTGCTTGCCAGGGGCACCCATCTTTTTGAGGTACCAGATGAAAGTTTCTAACCAAATGATACCCAGGATGTTTGTCTTAGACTTGATCAGGCTTCACAACAAATCCGTTAGCGGGTTAATCTAAGTTGCTGAACTGCTGGAATCAGGAGTCAAACATAAGGTTTTAATCATGGTCAAAATGTCAAAAAATAGCAAAAGTGCAAGGTTTTGGAGCCTCAAATACAGTTTTTTGGGTTATCTCAGATATTCATCCTGTCCATGATGCTTCCAGCTTTCTGTTACATACCTCAGCCGGGTCAGAGGACAAATCAGTAGCCTGCAGTCGGGGTTTAAGTGAGTTTTCAGCCAGTTGGAAAAATGGCCAAGTCTGGGAGGAAAAGTGCTCCTAGAGGCCAGGGGCGCCCATGTTTTTCACCTAGTAGATGATGTTTTTAGGAAAAGTGCTCTCCAAGAGCTCATGTTCAAAATTGAGCTAGCTCTGCAGTGAGCCTGCCAGCCAGCTTTGAAGTTTGGTCAGTTACCCGAGAACGCAAGATGAAGTAAGGTCAAAATCACCTTCAAAATGATGAAAATGCATGAAAATTGACTTTTTGAAGAAAAAAAGCACCCCTGGAGGCCAGGGGTACCCTAAATTTTGAAGCCTCAGATGTCAGAATTAAGGTTTGCAGCCTCAAGGATCTCCTTGTCAATTTTGATCTTGCTCTTCAATAAAATTGTCATCCAGTCTTCTGGATACATCAATCAAGAAAATTTTGAAGTCTGGAGTAAAGGCGCCCCAAAGTCAAACTTTAACTTTTGAACTCAACTGTAAAGTGACACCCTATAAAGGTGGAAGTTGAGAACTCAACTTAAAATAATATTTAATCATCAGTTGCACTTCTCAAGTCGACTTCAACAGGACTTAATTTTTACTTGCAATTGGCGAATTTATTTTTGCATGCACAGTTAACTGAAGTGCATGGAGGTGGCTCCCAATTTAGGGCTTATTTTTCATTTAGTTAACTGAGTTTGAGGTCCAATCAAAAGGTGGCGCCTAAATTTAGGAAATTTCATGCATTTGTGATGCCTTTCCTCATAAATTTTATTTATTAAGGCATTTGGGTGTCCATTATTCTCATCACAGGTGGAAGCAAACACATATTTTCTCGAGCAACCAAAGAACTAAAGGCACTACAGGTGACAGTCTTAAGTGTTCTTCGCAATGCCAAGTCCAGATTGTTCAAAAGATTTATTTTTCAGACTTCATTGTTCGAGTGCATTCAAACTTCATCAAATTAAATTCAAGGAGAAGGCATCATTTTCATAGGCAGAATAATAACTTCTATTTTTTATCTCTAAAATTCTTCTATCCTTGTCTTAGGTTTTCTCTCACATGTCAAAGTAAACGGCATAATTTTCAAAATCTTATCATCTGGGTTCACTTGTTTTAGCGTTGGCAGCAAAACCCATGTTTCTAAACTTTTCGAGAAAATTGCCACGTTACTTCACATTTTGAAGTATTGTGCTTTTTTCTGAAGATTCTTTTGCATGCGGGCCAAAAACTCACTTTTTCCAAAATCGAATCATCTAGGTTTGTTTAGCTCATCAACGCCTACAAAACCCATGAGAAAAATTGCCCCCAATGCCCCTACAACCCCTATAGTTCTCAGCTGAAGAGCCTTTGCATGCCTTAGCAAAACTCATTTTTTCGGGTTTCTGACAATCTGGGTTTGCTTAGAATTTAATTCTCTACAAAACCCATGTTTCAGAAACCGACAGCGTATTTTTAGCCTCACCAGAAGCCATTATTAGCCTCACCGGAGATGTTGTCAAAACATAGCCGTGTTTACAGTCAATAGGCTAGTTTTTCATAATGTAGTTCACTCAAACAAAATTCAAGACCAAATCGATCTTAATTCAAGATTTCATAAGAGAAGCTGACACCAATTTTCATAAAGTGCATCCAGAGGGTTGATTCAGACAATTTGGCAGGTGTAGTCACTCAAAGTCCACATAGTTTCATACCTCGTATAGCTGATAGCTTTCCAAGGCCAGTTTAGAGGGTTGAATACTGTTGGAATTCTACGTGCACAACGGGTTTGGGTGCATTTCTCACAGCTATGTTGGCGTTTTAATTCGCACCTTTGGAATGTGAATTAGAAACGGACAGCTATGTGCAGTAACTTGCTCTTCAAATTCAAAGGGGAAGCTCCCTGTTTGCTAATGGTGTTCAAGAAAGTAAATTAAAACTAATTTGTCTATCTTTTTGGTTCAGCTAAGAGCACAAGGTTTATAAAACTCAAGCATCATAGCTGAGATTTTCTGATTTAGAACTTCAACTACGACTAACCTACGCTAAAGACGTTTCTATTTTCTCAAGTAAACGCAGAGCAAGAGAAATAGAAACGAACAAAGTTTGATTCTCTGAAAAAATACTTAAATAAACTCTTTTTCAACATACATCTACTTACTTTCAATGTGAGCAGAAATTAAGATCATATAAGAATAACACAATAAACGGAAATCTGAGGCATTTTATCAAGGCAAAAGAGGTTCAAGACTTTATTTCTCAAATTTCTGGAACAAAGATTACACTAAACACATGCACGGAACAAGAACTTGCAGCTAAAAGAGACTTGCAAACTTGTTCTTACACAAAGTAAACAGCAACTACAAGACAACAACTTGAAGGAAAAATAAGATCAGCAATTTGTTATCACTAGTACGGTTGAAAATAAACGAGCAAGGCTGTTCTTATTTATAGACAAGTAGAGGAGTAGGAAACCCTAAAATCTCCTTGCTTTTACAACTAAGGCTTGCTCAGCAAGCAAGCTTTATTTCTAAAACTAAAAGAAGATAACATCTAACCACCTAAGAAAGCAGGAAAAACAGGGAAATGCCAACTATTAGATTTTATCTTCTTTCTCTTCATCAAAGAGTAGATAAGAATTATGACAAGAATAGAAAGAAAGCTGAAAGAAAGCTTCTAGATGATTGTTGCTTTAAATCTTGATCACATCTGCCAAAAAGCTAGAAACCTTATCTCTGTCAGGTGCATCAATGCTATTTATTGCAAAGTTCCACTTTCCTAGGATTTCTTCACCATCTACAATCGATCTTAAAAAAAATCTCCGATCTCATTCGCCACTTTCTCGAACCTTGCTGACATCATGGAAATTGGCAAAGTTTTATGTTTTTCTTTCATCCACTTATGTGCAATCTTCTTGTTGTATTTCTCCTTATGCATGTCCCATATTCTTTCACATTCTTCCTTGGAGATAGTCACACTTTCAGGCCAAGGTGGAATTGAGAAGCATTTTTCAATCACGTCTGGTTTCAGGTTGCAAATCACTCTTCCATCTACTGACTGAATCTTCCAAGTCGCTGGATTGTAATGCTTGATGCAAGCAATTACGAATTTCAGACTCTACACTGAAATAGGAATGGACGCTGCTGCAAGTAGTCCGGAGTGACCAAGGTTCCTGATTGCAATGTTCCCTGCACTTTCTAATGGTTGCAAATTGAACTCTGGCTTGATGTGGTGCAAGTCAGTCTTAGCTGTTTTGATGAAGTCATGATATAGCACTGACTTGGTCCTAAACTCGAGGGGAGTGTACTCCATTTTGAAAACCTTGAAGAATGACTGTAAACACGCCTATATTCAGACAAGTTTTGCACAACCTTCTAAATTTAGCTTGCTGGTTTTTTCTACTTCAAACGGACGAATTTTTCAAAAAGAATCTGAGATATGGGTTTTGTTCAGAATTTCGTTACAAGAAGACCCAGATCGCCCGTTTTTGAAAATTTTGAGTGTAGACTAAAAAAGCAGCAAACCCTAATTTATTCAAATTTTCTTGCAAAAAGCTGGCACCTAGGTTTAGTTTAGAAGCACTTTTTGGATGAACCCAGTTGATTAGATATTGAAAATATTGAAGGCTGATTGAAAAAGCAGCAAACCCTAGAATCTGAATTTTTTCACAAAAAAACTAGCATCTGGGTTTTGTTCAGAAGAATATTTTGAAAGGACCCAGACGATCAAATCTAGAAAATTTTGATGATTTCATGGACATGCAAGGAAAAAACAGCTGCTGCAACTTGAAAAATTTCTTTAAAAATTGTTTAGAATGATGAGCTGAGATGACACAAATCACTGAAAATTGAAAACCTTGACCATCTTCAAAAATTTGATGTTTTGGATTAAAAAAAAATGAAAAAGCAGGCTCTTATGTTGCTGGTCTAAAAATTGATGAACTTTTGAAAAATCAGCAAGCAATGGCTCTCAAATCTTGAAAAGAAAAACTTTTGTTTGCCGCTCCTCTTCTCTCCCTTGGACGCCAATTACAAGAATGATGAAGAATGAATAGAAAAGGCCTCTTAAATAAGTTTTACGCTTGAGAAAACTCTACTTTCTTTTGCTTTAATCCTCCAAACCCTAGAATCTACTTGTACATTGAACATGGACGTTTTTCCTTCATCTTGAAATTTTGAAATTTTGAGAATTTTGATTAAGGCATGGCATTTTGGGCGCCCTTCTTGGCTGGAGGCGCCTATCTTCATTAGACTTAGTCATTTTTCTGAGTTTTTCAACTTTTCCTCAATTTTGGACCCCGGTTTGAATTTGATTTCCAGCTTCCAAATTGATCTGATGGACGAGCTGAATGTTTCATCATGGAGCTTGATCGAATCTGGTGAGATTGTTCTGGAAGCAACTTTGAATAAAATCTTCATTTTGACCTTCAAAATCATGGGCGCCCTTCTCCTCCTAGGGCGCCCAACTTTACCAGTGTTAAGTCATTTTTTAGTTCCCCAATTTCTTGCTTATTTCCCTTTGATCTTCTGATGAATCCTTGATTCTGAGAGCTAGATTGATCCGATCGCCTGGCTATTAGATTCACTGGATAGCTGGGAAGAATTTGAAGACGGACTCTTGGGAGTGATGTCTCCGGAAAAGTTGATTTGAGGCCTGAAAAGCTTGGGCGCCCCTGGCTAGATGGGGCGCCCAACTCTTTTAGAGTTAGAATTTTTATTGAATCTTTCATCCTTGCTTTTGGCTTTTGATATTTTTCATGGTTTTGCCCCTCTGATCCGCCTTTGATATTTGATGACTACCAACCTTGATTGACGTGTTGATGATTGCTTTGGAGGGCTCGCTCAAATATGAATAAGTCGTGCTGGAGTTGTTGACTGCAATTTCATCCATTTAGGCCCTCAAAAGTTTGGGTGCCTATCTCCTTCAGGGGTGCCCATTTCCTCCAGACTTAGCCAATTTTCACTTGATTTTCATTCTTCAAAGTTGATTGACAAGTTTGATGATCTGACGAAGACATCCACTACGAAGCCAATCTGGATTTGCCGGTGATTGAGAAGTTTGATGATCTGACGAAGACATCCACTACGAAGCTGATAGGATCCTGAAGAGATTGAGCACATCTACAAACCCTAATTGCTAAGTTTGAGCTTCCAAAAGGCTGGACGCCCCTGGGCACCTGGGGCACCCAAAGTTCCCAGACTTAGATTATTTTCTAATATTTTCATGGTTTGCATTCTACCTCTTGGTTGAGACCCCATTCGTTCGATTTGTGATTCAGGCTGACTGGTTGATCTGATGACTACGCTGCCGAACTCACTGCGGAGTTGAGAAGAATCTGAACAAGATTGTCTGGGAGCACAAACCCTAATTTCATCATTTGATGCCTTGAAAAGTTGGGTGCCTATCTCTTTCTAGGGCGCCTTGTTCCTCCAAACTTAACCATTTTATTCTGCAAATTTCAAGTTCTCTCCTCGCTCAACGTGCTTACCTTTGCCTTGCTCACTGGAAACGAAAAATTTTCTAAGGCATGAAGGTTTAGGTGCCTAGACTGAGCTAGGGCGCTTGGAGTCTCCAATTTTAGCCAAAATTTTGCATTTTTCAACTTTCACAACTTCCTCTCTCCATTCTTCGATCTGCGTGCACGTCCAATGTTTGAATGTTTGAATCTGACACCTGGCAGCTGACTGATCTCCATTAATGGCTTCAGAGTTCCCGAAATGCTTTCTGAAATTACAAAAAAAAAAAAGCAAAATAGACCCACTAGGGAAAAATTGATCGTTTTGTGATTCTGATTGCACCAGCTTGATGAGGAAGTATTTTCGACCAATCAAAATCAGTTTGAACCCTTGAAGCCAAACTTTCTATATTTAGAAATTTTCTATTTTTAAAAAAATTTGCCAGCATTCGTTTCAAAAGAAACCCAGAAAAAGTTTCTAAAAAAAGCAATTTTTCTAAAATGTAGGGCTGAAAAACTGAGATCTGGGTTTTGTAGACTTGGTCACTCTAAGCAGACCCAGATCGTTAGATTTTGGAAATTTTGAGTTTTTGACCCTCATGCAAGACATTCAAACCTCAATTTTGACCTTTCTGACAAATTTGACAAGACTTTTACTCATTTTTTCAAAATGCCTAAGTGTAGCAAAAAATTTTAATTTGGGGTACAACATTTGGCTCTGTCTGGTGACCATGGCGAATACTTACAGAATAGGAGAACCAAAGAATCTCAAGAGTTTTGAGCATAGACCAGTGCCTTATCCATTGGGTATCAGAGTCAGCAACATTTCCTAATCACCTATTTGCAAGACTTTCCTCAGTTACCTATGACAGGACTTCCTAAAATCACCTAATAGTTGGACTTCCCTAAAAATCACCTAAAACAAGACGCCTAATCACCTAAAACACGACGAAACTGTTACGGAAAGGGGAAACACAACATAATGAACACATCACAAAAACAAAAGAAAATTACTCGATCTCTGAAGGATGTCATTTCTGCCTGAAAGGCTTTACTTCTTTTCTCCTGGGTATCGCAGGAGACAAGTCTTCCGGGATGAAGATTCTCATATTTTCATACATCCAGGCAGAGGCACCTTGACAAAAGTCAAAATATGGCGCAAGGAAGGAAGTAGGTACCACTAAGTCACCAACTTTGTTGTCGTTCATCTTTGGGATGTCTCTGTTGTCAATCTTTGGGATGTCTCTGTTGTCAATCTCTTCAAAACAATCAATTGCGTTCCACACCCGATTTCTATAATGTCGTAGGTGATCCTTTCTGACTTGGAAATATCCTTTGATTGGCTTATCAATCAACTCCACATCCCCTTTAACACATAGGAGTTTGATTCCCATGTCTTCGGCATTTTTGAGGCCTAACAAAAGTGCCTCTTTTTCAGCTTCAGTGAATTCCAATTGCAGCAATCCTTTAAGGGAGATGATCATTTTCCCTTCTTCTGAACCTACAGCTGAACAACCCCCATCCAAATGCATTGTCCATAACTTTGTATTCTCTGTCAGTCTCCTTTCAAAACAAGCAATCTTCTGGTCTTCAATTCCTATTTCTGACAATGTTACATAATTACCAAGACCCATTTCTTGATATAGAGTTTGGGCTGGGGGGTTTGGGATTTTCACCACCATGAACTGGGATTTGGGTTCAGGTTCTATCTTGATTTTGCCTTCCTCCACAGGAATGGTTGCGGATGACCAATCTAACTGCATTGCACCACCAAGATCTCTGCAGAAGCTCCGGCTCAACAACATCCCGTAACTAGGTGGAATGTCAGCCACTAGGATGGTCATTTTTATCTTCTTCTCTGGGCAAGTTGCCAACCTTACTTGAGTGTCCTTCAATTGTCCAACCAATGGCACCGACTCAAACTAAAGTGAATAGCACTCATTATGAGTTTCTATGCACAAGAGTCCCAATGCGTTCATCACTTGTAGAGGCATCATGTTGTCTGAGGCTCCTAAATCAATAATGCAATTGCTCAGTTTGAATCCTCCTATGTACAAAGATATATAGAAAGGTTTGGGTTTTTCTTGCATTGGCACAAATGATTCAAGCAGTGTAGGCTGAATTGAAGCTTCTTTCTTTACATGTTGTATTATTATGTCCAGCTACTCAGGATGATCACAAAGGTACTCCAACTATGAAATCTCAACCTTGGTCTTCATCATGGAGTTTACAATGTCAAAATTTACTAAAGATGGGTCCTGAGCAATCGCTTTAGCATTCTCTTTTAGAAGTGGAAGTTGCAACCGCTTCCTTGATTTGTTCTTTAGTTCTCCGCCTCTCTTCTTCTTCCTTTTGTGTGTGCAAGTACAAATCACGTGTAAACACAGGCAAAGAGTGTCTTCCGTGATTTGCTGCAAGAGAGTAGTGGCGGAGGTCTTTTTCTTCAATAACGGGTTCACTTTGAAGTATCCCGAAGCGGAGTCGCCATCGAAGTTGTCCGTCTATGGTAAGACAACATTCGAACTTGGTGTTGGGACGAAACTGGAACTGGGTGCAGCATCAGCATATCCCATAATCTGATTCATTCTTAAGTTCTCAGGATATGTAGAACTGGTATGTTCATCGGTATCATGAAAGGAACAAAATACTGTGTGTGGTGCAGCTTCAACTGTTTGTCTTGGTGGAGGTGCTAGCAACCGTGGCCTATAATTATTGAAAGGCTGAAAACTATTTCTCTGAGGCTGATACGGCTGTTGAGGTTGGTATTGTTGTTGAGGTTGATATTGTGGTGGTGGTAGTACAAGCATTTCATTGGTTACCTTCTGTAGCCGTGGATCTGCAGAACTCTGAACCAGAGGCCTGATTGAATCCTTCTTCATTATGCCAGAAGTAATCATATTATCCTCCAACTCGATGGCATGTTCTTGTGCAGCCATCAATTCTGTATGTCTTTTTGTTTTCAAGAAGAAGGCTATCTCTGACGGAAAAGCATTTATGAAGCAGCCCATCAGAATCTCCGGTGATGGATTAAGTGTAAAAGAAAGTCGTGTAACAAGACAATTAAATCTTGCTACAAACTCCCTCATGGGCTCATTCTACTGCATCTTTGAATTTGCAAGTTGAGAAAACAACCAATGACTATCTTCAGTAGGCTTGAATCTCGCTAAGAATTTCTCACTCATAGTTGTCCAGCTTGTAATAATGCCTGGCTCCAGGTGATTGAACCAATCGGCAACATTCCCAACAAGAGTCTCCACAAAGAGAAGCACTGCAATGCCTTCATGTGCCACGTGCAAGATGGCGTAGGCCATTGAGAAGGCGGAAAGATGATCATCAGGATGTTGACTCCCGTCGCCGTGAAACCAGGGAAAGTGCTTCCTTGACCCTTTAGGTAATTCATGATGTTCCCGCAAAGCCAAAGGTCCAATGAGGTCACCCCAAGGTAATGGGGATGGACGTCTCAGATTCCTGCCAGCATTATTGTTGTTATCACCCATTGCTTTTGGCTGGATCACGCAATAAGGTGCTAGATGGTCATTCCTATGTCATAAAGCATAAGCTTTCTTGAAGTTTTATGCCTCGTGCCCCACGGTGGGCGCCACAAAACTGTTGGTGTTTTAATTCGCACCTCTTGAATGCGAATTAGAAACGGACAGCTATGTGCAGTAACCTGCTCTTCAAATTCGGAGGCGAAGCTCCGTCTTTGCTGATGGTGTTCAAGAAAGTAAATTAAAACTAATTTGCCTATCTTTTTGGTTCAGCTAAGAGCACAAGGTTTATAAAACTCAAGCATTGTAGCTGAGATTTTTTGATTTAAAACTTCAACTACGACTAACTTACGCTAAAGACGTTTCTATTTTCTCAAGTAAACGCAAAGCAAGAGAAATAGAAATGAACAAAGTTTGATTCTCTGACAAAATACTTAAATAAACTCTTTTTCAACATACATCTACTTGCTTTCAATGCGAGCTGAAATTAAGATCATATAAGCATAACACAATAAACGGAAATCTGAGACATTATATCAACTTCAAGGCAAAAGAGGCTCAGGACTTTATTTCTAAAATTTTTGGAACAAAGATTACACTAAACACATGCACGGAACAAGAACTTGCCGCTAAAAGAGACTCGCAAACTTGTTCTTACACAAAGTGAACAGCAACTACAAGACAACAACTTGAAGGAAAAATAAGCTCAGCAATTTGTTATCACTAGTATGGTTGAAAATAAACGAGCAAGGCTGTTCTTATTTATAGACAAGTAGAGGAGTAGGAAACCCTAAAATCTCCTTGCTTTTACAACTAAGGCTTGCTCAGCAAGCAAGCTTTATTTCTAAAACTAAAAGAAGATAACATCTAACCACCTAAGCAGGAAAAACAGGAAATGCCAACTATTAGATTTTATCTTCTTTCTCTTCATCGAAGAGTAGATAAGAATTATGACGAGAATAGAAAGAAAGCTGAAAGAAAGCTTCTAGATGATTGTTGCTTTAAATCTTGATCACATCCGCCAAAAAGCTAGAAACCTTATCTCTATCAGGTGCATCAATGCTATTTATTGCAAAGTTTCGCTTTCCTAGGATTTCTTCACCATCTGCAATTGATCTTAAAAAAAATCTTCGATCTCATTGGCCGCTTTATCGAACCTTGCTGACATCATGGAAATTGGCAAAGTTTTATGTTTTTCTTTCATCCACTTATGTGCAATCTTTTTGTTGTATTTCTCCTTATGCATGTCCCATATTCTTTCACATTCTTCCTTGGAGATAGTCACACTTTCAGGCCAAGGTGGAATTGAGAAGCATTTTTCAATCACGTTTGGTTTCAGGTTGCAAATCACTCTTCCATCTACTAACTGAATCTCCCAAGTCGTTGGATTGTAATGCTTAATGGAAGCAATTACGAATTCCAGACTCTGCACTGAGATAGGAATAAACGCTGCTGCAAGTAGTCCGGAGTGACCAAGGTTATTGATTGCAATGTTCCCTGCACTTTCCAATGGTTGCAAATTGAACTCTGGCTTGATGTGGTGCAAGTCAGTCTTAGCTGTTTTAATGAAGTCATGATATAGCACTTACTTGGTCCTAAACTCGAGGGGAGTGTACTCCATTTTGAAAACCTTGAAGAATGACTGTAAACACGCCTATATTCAGACTAGTTTTGCACAACCTTCTAAATTTAGCTTGCTGGTTTTTTCTACTTCAAACGGACGAATTTTTCAAAAAAAATCTGAGATATGGGTTTTGTTCAGAATTTCGTTACAAGAAGACCCAGATCGCCCGTTTTTGAAAATTTTGAGTGTAGACTGAAAAATCAGCAAACCCTAATTTCTTCAAATTTTCTTGAAAAAAGATGGCATGTGGGCTTTGTTCAGAAGCACTTTTTGGATTAACCCAATTGATTAGATGTTGAAAATATTGAAGGCTGATTGAAAAACCAGCAAACCCGAGAATCTGAAATTTTTCACAAAAAAATTGGCATCTGGGTTTTGTTCAGAAGAATATTTTGAAAGGACCCAGATGATCAAATCTTGAAAATTTTGATGATTTCATGGACATGCAAGGAAAAAGCAGTTGCGAAATGATGAGCTGAGATGACCCAAATCACTGAAAATTTGAAAACCTTGACCTTCTTCAAAAATTTGATGTTCTGGATTAAAAAAACATAAAAAAGCAGGCTCTTATGTTGTTGGTCTGAAAATTGATGAAGAACTTTTGAAAAATCAGCAAGCAATGGCTCTCAAATCTTGAAAAGAAAAACTTTTGTTTGCCCCTCCTCTTCTCTCCCTTGGACACCACCTGCAAGAATGATGAAGAATGAATAGAAAAGGCCTCTTAAATAAGTTTTAGGCTTGAGAAAACTCTGCTTTCTTTTGCTTTAATCCTCCAAACCCTAGAATTTGCTTGTACATTGAAGATGGACGTTTTTCCTCCATCTTGAAATTTTGAAATTTTGAGAAATTTGAGTAAGGCATGGCATTTTGGGCACCCTTCTTGGCTGGAGGCGCCTATATTCATTAGACTTAGTCATTTTTTTTAGTTTTTCAACTTTTCCTCAATTTTGGACCCTAGTTTGAATTTGATTTCTAGCTTCCAGATTGATCCAATGGACGAGCTGAATGTTTCATAGCGAAGCTTGATCGAATCTGGCAAGATTGTTCTGGAGGAAACTTTGACTAAATTCTTCATTTTGACCTTCAAAATCATGGGCGCCCAACTTTACCAGTGTTAGTCATTTTTCAGTTCCCCAAGTTCTTGCTTATTTCCCTTTGATCTTCTGATGAATCCTCGATTCTGGGAGTTAGATTGATTTGATCGCCTGGCTATTAGATTCACTGGATTGCTGGGAAGAATCTGAAGAGGGTCTCCTGGGAGTGATGTCTCCGGAAAAGTTGATTTGAGGCGTAAAAAGCTTGGGTGAAATATGCTAACCAATTTTTTTGTCACAGTTTTACACAATCACCAACACTAGGCCAACTTGATTAGCGTTAGCTCCAAACCCAAACCCTATCAAAGCAACTCTAACCAAGAATGCGCCCTAAAACCACTTAAGGAAGAGGGGCGGTCATATGGTCAGAGGATCCCTAGGATCTAAACTTGATATAGAAATAGAATACAACTGGAAATTGAAGATAAAACTCAATGCCAAGAATGTGCACTCAAGATCCCATTGAGGGCGAGGTGCTAACATATGGCAGAGTACTTATTACAAATTGAAATTACTAGGTGGATAACCAGCCATAGACAAAAACTCCGACTACTAATTCATCCGCTGTGGCGGGCATCCACTCAAGAGTGGGGATTCATCACTTGACAGTGGGTACAAGAGAGATTAGATATTTATTCTCCACACTGGCGG
>VDFB02123098.1:0-71017 GCA_007258455.2 Sequoia sempervirens
GATATCTTCCACAGATTAACTAGATCTTTCGTCAATCGGTCTTCCCGTTCCTCATTAGCATTTACAGGTTCTTCCGCCGATTGACCCATTACACTGCCATGATGAGTGATGCCCTAGTCCGCCAAGGCAACGGCGCCAAATGTTTGCCTACGGAATGTAATTCAAACAATAGATGCTCCTATTTCAATCCAAGAATCCCTAATTGGTTTGAGTGATGCCTCTACAATTTTTTTTTTCATATCGAGGACCTATGAAACTATAAAGCACACTATTGATTGCCGCCACCATTTCACGCCAATATGGTGGTCTCACCAAGTTGAAAGGAAGACCATTGGCATAAATGAACGTGAAATTTTTTCCTTTGTAGTGTCTCTTGCTTCATTTTGAAATGCATTATCCAACGAGCCTCTTTTCCGGAAAGGAGTGGGATCTTCTACTTGGATAGAGGGTGTTTCCAAGAAAGGATGTTGAGAGACCATTACTGAATCTGTAGGTAAAGTCATTGATGTTCTCTTTGCTAAAGGATGAGATCTTAATTTTTCTCTTTCACTCACAGCATCAACATGTTCTTGTTCTCTAATGAATGCCATCATTTTTTCTATTGGCAACCCCTTCTTATTTCGCCCTTCACATATTGTAATCCCTTTCTCACTTTGTGCACATAAGTGAGCTTTCACTCAACTATACAAACTCTTAAATTGGACTTAACACTCACCACAATCCCAAATGAATGCCCCACCTCCTGGGAGTTGTTCAAGCATTGTAACATAAATCCATAAAGGAGATGCTTGATCAATGTAATTTTTTTTTTTTTCTATCAATACCCATTGAACTTGAACTTGTGGCAACTCCAAATAGATTGCAATTTGATTTTGCTGTTATAAGAAATTATAAAATTTTAAATAAATAAATAAATGGAACCCTACAATATGTATAATTTATAAAGTATAAACTAATGAAAGTTCAAAATGAACACCAAAAAACATTGTAACAAATAGTGAAATTTATTTCTTCTTTTCTAAAAAAATAAAAAAAAATAAATTGCAAAAATTCATCAAAAACTCGAAAACAATTTGTTAAAAATTTTAAGAATCAGTTAAAATGCTTACCTTAGATGATTAGATCTCCTTTGTGCAAGTTATCCTCAATCCTTTGGCACTTTGTGATTGATGTCCTTTGAAAAAACCAACAACCCTTCAAAATGGAAAAAAAAATGTTTGAGCAATGTCTTTGAGGAGAGCAATGAAGAATGAAAGAGGCGAAATGTGGCTTTGGAGGGCGTTTTAGGGTTTAAGTTGCAGTTTTTGCAACTTCTTTTAATGTTTTTAACTCTTTTTTGGCACGCCCTAGGCACTAGTGCCGTGGGAGTGCTTGGGACTGCCCAGGGTTCCTTTTGGGTACACACTCGGGGACAATCCAGAAATAAGGATATATGCAAGTAGAACTTGTCTAACCTTGAATATGATCTTTTATTGCCTCTCTGGTTATTGCACCAAATATACCAAATACTATTGTTATCTTCCTTCTTTTTTTCTAGGGGATCAGCTAAATTGTGCATCCTTTGAATTTGGACCAAAAATATTGTTCATTTTCTTTCTAGCTTAATGTCATGCCCCTGCAAATGTAATCCTGAATTCGGGCCCACTGGAAATAGAAATGATTATAAATTGTTGCTGGTCGACCTGTACAAGGAAGTTTAGTAAATTAATGAAAGAATAGAATTAATTCTATAAACATAGGCCGACCCTATTTGCAATACAAAGTAATTTCTGTTCTGGCCGACCATGCTTGGGTAAGCATATATAAATAATTGTTAGTCACCCAGGTTAAGGATTATAAAAAAGATATTACAAATAGTATGATCGGCTAAAACACTCAATACAGCAGCGACTAAAGACTACTTAGAGCAGTGATCATAATATACTATAGCTATGTGTATATGATTGAGTTAGTTAAGGAAGCAATTAGAGTTTCCATTAAATACAACGATTCACATAATACTGAAGGTGGCGCCCAGATCCAATAAGCAAATAAGATCTAATTTGAATTGATTAAAGCATCTGAGGGCAGCAATTTAATTTAGATGATATTAATGTAATTAATTATCTAAATTAGGGGGTGATTAACTAAAGCAAGGGACATGTCTTTTAGTTAAATACATGATACGAAGAGGCATGTCTATCCAAGTTAAGTGGTATAAGAGCGGACCATTTTAAATCCAAAGGGGATCATCATGGAGTTTGGAAGAGAAGAATTAGAACTAGAAGGGACATGCTCATATGAAGCCAATCAGCCTTCATTGGATGCATGAATAAGACACTTAAATCTGGAGTAGTCTCAAGATAACTTGCATGAAGTAAAAGCATACAGATCTCAACATAATACAATCTGGTATAGATTATGGAGAGGATGTGCAAACAATTATTCTATGAACAAGTCTTATCTCCCCTCACACACATGTATCATAGTGCTACTATAGAAGATAAGTACTTAGAGGGTATTCTTTAAATTAGTAGATTACATATTTATATATAGGTAGATAGATCGATAAGATTTACGATTAAGCAATAATGATGCTTGCAGCAATTATTGAGCTGTATGAGTAATCATGATATTTGAATATAAGCATGGGTAATAGATTCTTATTTACTTGATTTACACTAACAATATCTCCCAAGTATTAAGGACAGGTCGACTGAACCCATCTAGTCCACCACAGCAGGTAGTCAATTATTAGATATATATAGCTATCATATATTCAGGTGTATTTCTGCCACTCATTACCTCACATTCATATAAGTATATTCTTGCATAAATAAAGTATATCTCTACCCATAATCGTTGACCATGCATGCATAGTACTTGTAGATAATAAAGAAGATCTCTATGATTGAAATAGTGTATTAATCTGTCTGAAAACCCACCTTGTGGGAAGGGCCTGAGGAAGCGGTGAGAGCCTAAAAGATCCCACTAAAGACCTCCACCCAATCCCAAGGTGAGGATGGGCCTGAGGAATGGTAAGTGCCAAGACCGCTTGTGATCTGCGCCCATTCCCACAAGTTGGCATGTGTCTTCCGAGGTTGTGATATGGATGGGGAAAGCAGGTACAAGTCGCCAAGGGGGAGAGTTGTATGCAACCTCTTAGGCTTGGCATATGACTTCGGGTGGACCCTCCATGCCCCTCCTCCTAGTTTATCATATGTTGCTTTCTTGAATATCTATAAATGTGATGTAATTGTCCAATGCTAGCAAATATATATGCATATTGGGGAATGTTGTTCATGCGGCGAATGCAGGTTTCAATCCAAGATTACATCATTAAAGAGTTATTCGGCACCGGTAGGTCCAGAAACTGCTGGTTGCGGTTTGGTTCAGGTCATTGCAGGGTTTGCGCCAGGTTCCGGATCACGGTCGGTCTTGGTTAAGCTGGGATCCAGCTATGTGGGAGAGGCTGAGGGTTGCCCAGTGAAGAACAGGCAAAACCCGGCGTAGTGGGAGAACCATGGCGTGCGAAGCGACCAAAAAGTGTTTTTGTTTTTTAATAATTCCAACCATTGGTTTGTGGCTTTGGCTGCTACCTTAAAGGGAACCCCTAAAGTGACCTCAAACCGGTCAAACACTCGGCTTCACCTCATTTCATTCTAACGACTGCAGGCACCAGGCGTTTTCTGAGCCAGCGTTTGCTGCGGAAGACTGTGATGGCCAAAGAGATAAGCCCCTCATTAAACCCTCGATAACCACATCCTCTTGTCAAGGAGTTTCCTTTATTTATGCAATAATGTCTTTTGGGGGTACAATGTAGTTTTTCTACTAACCCGGTTGATTTTGGAGTGTTAGCCGTTTTTTTTTATATTCAATATTCCAGAATTCAAACGAAACAACGAGAATCATCATATTCCAGGTTGCTGGATTTGAATTCTGAAACTACAATGCTCGGGTTCTTACACCAACATTCTTTATCCCGGTAAGACTAGTACTTAATAGTAATGAACATAAACAGCAATGAAAATTAGGTAGACTAAAAGAAGTATATCTTTATTCATATGAAGTTCTTACTTAGAAATATACCAGAGATGACCAGCCAAGGATCAGACTACTTTCCCTGACTAAGAAAAACCTATTTAAAGAACCTGATGGTTGACAAGCAGGACACAACCATCAACACTATTAATAACTGTCTCCTTAAACCTACCCACAAGCTGATAAGTAAATAGTACATAGTCAGATACAACCAAATTAATATAAGCACACATGTATATACATATAAATACCATATACATACATAAATATATCTATGCATGTATATAAGCACACATGTATATACATATAAATATACTATTCATGCTTCTAGGCTGCATATATATATATATATATATAATATATTTTACATTTTTTTGTAATTTGTACTAACGAACCCAAGACGAACCGAACCCACCCCCAATGCCGAACCGGCGAACCCGAACCCGCGAACCCGAACCCGAACCGGCTACTTAGGGCAAAAGCCCTAACCCTAGTTTGTGGAATTTGTGATCAATAGGCAAATTCTAGGGCAAATTAGGACAAGGGACATTACACTTAACTTATTGCCCCCTAATCTGTCTTCTATATACTCAATCATATTAAAATCACTCCCTATTATCCATGGGGTTCTGTAAACGTTATCATCCATCGAATTTCACAGTCCTTATAACTGATGATGATGCAGGAGATGTCATAGCAAAGAATGACGTTGCAGTCATGGAGAAGGACGAGGTAAAGTTAGAGGCATATATGGAACACAGCCCAAACACACACTTCTAGTCCTCAATTATCACCCACGTTGTTCTGTTGCATTGAGAGTTTCCAATCTCTTATCAAATCTGCCCATTTTGAGGAAATTAAAATGACTGTCCCACTCTTCCCTTTTTCATGATTAGTGAAGAAACATTTTGTAAGTTTCCAAACATGCTTGAGATTGCAATCTAGATTGAAACTAACTACTTTCGCTTCTTGTAGAAACAAAAAATCTAAAGTACTCCCAGAATTACAAAAGCCCCTTATGATTTGTTTTCTATTAAAAGTTTCCAATCCTCTTATATTCCAACTCACATTGTTGAAATTCATTTAGTATTGGGAGATGGGGATGTTTTGAGGCCTTTATATAACCTTTCAAAGCAACTAGTAATTTTTTTCTCTTTCCCTTTCTGCCCAGCTTTTGGGTTACTAACAGCAGATTCTGTTTGTTTTCTTTCTTTTCTAGTCTTCAACCAACTCACCGAGTGAGTTGATTTCTTTTTTCTTATCACACTCATAGAATAAAGGGTTTAAAGGATTACTGGCACTGCCATATTCCTTATGGGTATATTTATTGAGGCTTTCTGCCTTTTTGATTTCCCAGAAAACACTGTTTGGCTTTGCTCAACTTGCTTCACTAGTTCTACCTTATTCTGCATTATAAGTAGGGCTTGGGAGGCCTGAGACAACCCATTTTTGCAAATATCAACTACATTTCCTTCTTTACACTTGTCACTTTCATTTCTTTTAATAATTTCGTGAGTTTCATTCACGTTTGAGCATTTGTCAGAATGCTGCTGTTCCACAAGAATGATAGTGTATTCAGCAGATTATGACGAATCATTCCTTTTACATGGTCTTTCCTCCATATCTACAGTTTCTTCTATGACAACTACTTTTTCATTATTGACTTGGGCTTTCTGTTTATCTTCCTAAGGAACAGAGGTAATATTTTCACCCTCAGTACCATTAGGCATTTTAGCAATTCTAGGGCATTGTTTCCTTTGATGCCATCTCTTTTAGAGAGAAGACACGTATTCAGATCCCCCTAATTTACAAATTTTACATCGTACATTTCTATTGTCAAACTGAAAATACAGTATATAGGAATAGGCCTTTCTGGGTTAACAGCTACCGAGATTCTAGCATTAAGATGGGGGAGAGTGGATCTGGCATCCTCAACTTGTAAGATTTTACCAAGAAGTTTGAGGGCATGGAGAATCAGGGCCCACAGTTGTGGAGGAATATTTCTCATTTCTATCCAAATGGGGCAAACTAAACTGGAACATTACATGAGGCTAACTCAGAATTCTAGGGTACTACTCTAAAGTTGATCTACTCATATTCTAGAATGATTTTCTTAAAATCCTTCTCTGCATATTAGAATTTCTGAACATAATAAAAGTCCTTGGTTGCACAATTCTACAGAACAAGATACAAATACCCATTTTCTTCCCCCACACAGAAACAATCCAATCATCAAAAAATCTACAAGGAGGTAGAAGATCTTTTGTCTAGATACAAAAAATAGAAGCAAAACATTTGAACTTTTTCTTCTTCCTTTTTCATTAGATAAACCATATCAGAGTTAGGCTTGGTGACCAGTATTTTGTGCCTCAAGGCACCTTACCTTGTTCTTCTCCTTCACTAGTGGGTTCCTCCCCTTTGAAGAGGTTTTTGATGCTTCAATTACAATATCTAGCTTCAAAACAAGCAATTTCAAGCACAAGAATGGGGTTGTCTGCTCGAAGGGTGTTTCAAAATGATTTCTTGAAATCTCGTTGAACAGCATTCCCTTTCTTGACTCTTCCTTGCCATTATTTTGTTTGACCTCACTATCATGATTACTATTCTTGATTGCTGATTTCATTTCATTTGCAATTTCCTTTAATTCTTTTCAATGCATCTCTATACACCCAAAAAGGATGTAGAGGGAAATAAATATCATGAGTGAAAGGCTAGGGGAGATAGCAGATGGAAGTCCAGAACAACAATGAGAATTAACTATGCGTCATTTCAGATTCACCAACTCATGGGTCATGCACACCAAAAAACTTCTACACCAAACCACCCTCCCTCATCAACTCACCTGTAATTACACCTTGCTCTTTAGCAGAGTTCAAAGCAAAATAGTCAAATCAACAAAGAAGTATGTGCGAAAACTCAAAAACTAGAATTCAAATCAAATAACTAGGAATACAAAAATTACAAAGCATACAAACCAGAACAGCCATGGAGAGCTAGAAACAATTGGTACCAAGATGGCAAAGAGTACTAATCAGATTCAATTTGCAGGAGATAGTAAGGCTCCAAGAGCTCTAATGGAGGATCTATTCATCTTCCTGACACAGTTCTAGAGTACCATCTTCCTCACAAGAAATGGTTTGTAGTTTCATTTGTTAAACACCAAAAGTAATCTGAATAGCAAAATTTTGTCATCTCTAGGTTTGTCAGCTTCATTGCAAGGCTTGTGTATTACCATGATGTCTATGACGATCCTTATCTTAGTCATCTTGTTAATGATTCTTGATTCTAGAAGAATTTTTGCTCTGAGTTTTTAATTAGTGGCATGTGTTATGTTTAATGAAGGTTCGGTTTGGCTTTTGTTCATTCAACTTGATTGTTATGTATGAGGAAGTCATACTTTCAATCATTATTTGTTGCAGTTCCTCAACCTGTAATGTCCCTTTCCCAGATGGAATTAATAAATAAATTAATTTAATTATTTGATGTTACCTAGCGGGAAAAAAGTGATTATAAAGGTAATATAAATGATTAAATTAAAGAGTTATAAAGTGACGTTGGGGAATAATTAAAAGGTAATTTAATAAAGTCACTTTATAATAAGGAGTTAATGGATTTTAACGGGAAAACCTAAAATGGTATTATAAAAGGGACTCCTAGGCTCATTTTTGGATATGCTTGATAATTTTCTTTTATTGGTAACTTGGAGCAGTTTCTCAAAGCTCTTGGCTCTGGGACGAAAACCCTAGGGCGCAGTTGGAGGGATCGACCAGATCTTTCACTTGTTCTTCATTGCAAAATTCGTGAGTCTCCTCCAGGGACGAATTTTCTGTATTTGGTGGATATCAGGGTTTGATGATTTTCTGCTTGTGGTGAAAGACCACTTTTCAGGTATTTAATTTAATGCATATAGGTGATCAGTGCTTATAGACAAATCCCAGGTTAATAAATAAATATTAAACCACTGGTGTGCTGGCTGTATGCTTGCATGGATCGAATTTATTTGGGTAATAATAATATGGAAATTGTGGAGCCTGAATCATAAATAAAATAACATTATTTTCCCTAGGCAACTTCTTCTTTTTACTGCCATGGCCAGAAAGTGCACAGTAAGGACAAAACGTGAATCATCAACAGGTCACGTGGTTGGTAGAAAGAGTAAAAGGGATCTTTGAGCTGTTGCGATCATTGCCTTCCGCAGGAAAAGGCAAGTTAAAGTGACCCAGTGAAACAGAAATCTGGAAAAAAACCCGATTAATCCCGATTTTAAAAAAATTTGCATGCTGGACGATTTTTTCCCCGATTTTTTGAAAAAATCTTTGACCTTTTGGTAAACGATTTTTTCCCATTTCATACCGCAAAATTGTTAGTTTGTGATCAGATGTAATGCACAGAAAATTAAATCAAAATCAGACACAATAACACAGCAGATACCCTGGGAAAACCCTCCTCTTGAGGGAGAAAAACCCAGCAACAAATATATATCTCTTATATATATGTAATGGCAATAAGTCCCTTTACAATGAGGCCAATCTCAAGGCCAATAATCAGCACCTTCACAAGATGCAATGATAGATAAATAATCTGCACTTCCTTGCAACTCAAATCTGCTCTTGAAGAGTTCGCAATCTGCTCTTGATGACTTCACAATCTGCACTTGATGAATTTGCAATCTGCTCTTGGTAATTCTCACTTGAGAGAAGAGAAGAGACTTAGAACTTTCTTGATGATAGAATGAGGAAGAATGAACTTCTATATATACATTTTGCAAGAGAGGTTGCACCTCTTCAAGGAGAAGGTCGGCCACCAAAAGAAAAATATAATTACAAATAAAAGCTGGGTTGGCCACCAAGGAAATTACAAATAATAATAAATATGATTACAAAGGAGGTCGGCCATCTTAGAGATATGTTGCCATTAAATAATCACAAATAAATAAGGAAGTATGAAGCCTGAAGCTGCAATAACATCAACAAAAATTGCCCAAAAAATGTGCTTAAAACTTGCAAAAAAATGAGAATAAAATCATGCTGATTTTTGCGCGAAAAAAAAACCATGAGACCATAGCTTCTTGTTTACTGTTATGCTTTGATAGATTTTTTCCAAGCATCCATAGCTTGTTTGAAAGCACTTGTTTTAGGCTTTTAGCCATTGCAGCAAGGCAGTGAACTGTTTGATAAAATGCTTTGGTAGACATGTATGAAAAATGTGGTAGCATACACAAGGCAGTGAACTGGTTGAAAAATTGCCTCAAAGAAATGTGGTTGCTATTGATTGTCATGGCATTCCATCACCATGAGACAACATTTCTATGAGGCAATTTTTGATCCAAACAATGAGTGGATTGTTGGTGATGAATTTCTTGACGCTGAGGATTTTGAGATCCTAGTGGAGTCCAACTTTGATACTCATTTGACTAAACGACTTAGGAGAGGCAAAGCCCCAAGAGCTTCATCATCAGGACTTGCATCCCTCTAGCATAGCTCTATTTATAGAGTTTATAGGTTGACTTTGTACAAACTATATTGGCTACTTCTGATTTTTTGAAACTTTGTACTCAGTTTATAGGTTGACTTTGTACAAACTATATTGTAATTGAAATTTTGTCATCTATCAGTTATGCATTGTGAACTAATGCTTTGAAAGATGTGGAATGCAATGTAATCAGCGATATGAATATAAACAACAAAATCTATTTTCTATGATTCATTAGTTAAAATCTCTATTTTATTTGCTTTCTATAACTCCATTGCTACGGAAATGCCTTTCAATTAAAAAAAAACAGTTTTTGTCTCTTTTTCTACAATTTTTTACATTTTTTTAAAAATCCGATTTTTCCCTGCTTTTTTCAAAAAATCTTGAACTTTTGGTTTGCCGATTTTTTCCCCAAAAGATTTTTGTTGCTATGAGCTAAACGCCAGGTGTCAAATAAGACAAATCTTCTTCTTGCTACTCGTGGGAATTTCTAAGACCTCATCATTGGGTCCTACCTACTTGTTTATTACTTAAGCCTTGCCGTCACCTGCCTTGTTGGACCATGACTCTTTAAAGACGTGTATGAATTTAGCACAGCGATACATGAAACAAAAGGAGGCAAATTGATTGTGGTTTATCTTGCTAGGAAGGATTATAGGGAAATCATGGCTATCCAATACCCACATGTTGGAATTAATTCAATGACAAGGGAAGGTCGAGAGATTTAAAGGAGCTGTGGGAAAGAACAATCTGTAGATGCATATCTAATTCCAATGTTCAACTATGTGACAATATTGAAGTCGTGGAAATCTGGAAAGGCTTAGGCGTGAGTGTTTGAGGAGATCACAGGTTTATAGGTGAAGACGCCTTCTTTCCTGAAGGCTGTAGAGTTTGAACTGGGCACTAATCTACTATTTGGAAAGAGCTGTAAGGTGCTGAGTGTTATTGTTGACCTGGCAGCCATTTTTCCTAGGCGTCATCTTCAAAGGTATTGCTGGCTGGGCATCTATCCTTTCCTGGAAGTGTTCTCTTGGAGTAATACTACTGTCCGGGTATTTATATTTGAATTATTTGTTGGTGTTTCAATTTGCACCTCTGAGATGCGGATTAGAAACAAACTATGTGCAGATTAACTGCTCTTCGAATTAGGAGTGGAAGCTCCTTCTTTGCTGATTTTGCTTAAAGAAAGTAAACGAAAACTAATTTTCCAATCTTTTTGTTCAGCTAAGAGCACAAGGTTATAAAACTCTAGCGTTGTAGCTGAGATTTTCTCTTTTGAATTTCAACTACGACTAAGCCTACTCTAATGATGTTTCTAACTACTCAAGTAAACTTAGAGCTTGAGAGTTAGAAATGAACAAGGAATGATTCTTTGACACAAATACTTCGACAAACATTCTTCCAATGCACATCTATTGTATTTTCATGCAAGCTGAAATAAAGATTATATAAGCAGAACACATAAAATGGAAATCTAAGACAGTAGATCAAAGCAGCAAAGCAGACACAAAATTTTATTTTCTCAAATTTCAAGTAACAAAGATTACACTTTTGGGACAATAGGATTGTAGCAATAATAGGCTTACAGTTTAGTGATCAACCATAATACATTGGCACAAGTAACACAAAAACTGAACAATAAGTTGCAGCTAATAGGCAGGCATGCAAGCTTGATCTTACACAATTGAATTGACAACAACTTGCAAGCAAAATAGGCTTAGCAATTTTCTACCACAATAACTGTTGAAAATAAATGGGCAAGGCTGCCCTTGTTTATACACATGTAGAAGAGTAGGGAACCCTAAAATCTCTGTAATGTCCCCAATTTAGCCCTACACTCTTTAGTTGGACTTAGCCTATTTTCAGAAACCCATAGGCTAAGCAGAAGTAGAAATTAGGGTTTCCACTTTCAGATGCAATTTCGAAGGTTCGCATTTGTGAGTTTCTGATGCATCTTTGGTGGAGCTTTTTGGGTTTTTGGAGAGCTTCAGGATGTGGTAACATGCATGTTAAGAAAATGACATGCAATTTTGGCAAATACCTTGCATGCAGGAAAGGTTTCTGGGTTTTTCTGGGGTTTTCAGGGATCTCCAAGGTGGTGTGACATGCATTTGATTCTGACAACCTCTCCATGCACTTACTATTTATAGTAAGTCATGTTTACTGCTTAGTTGGTGTTCAGATGTAGTTTTGCAAACTTACTATTTATAGCAATTTGCTATTTTTGGTAAGTCCATTAAGTTACTATTTTTGGCATTGGCTATTTTTAGTAATTCTATTTTTGGTAGTGGCATCATCAACAATTCAACTCAGGTCATCATACTATTTTTGGCAATCTGTCAGTTTTAGTTTTGGTGTTGGTGTTGGCTTCTTCTTTGGACCGAGACTCAACACTTAGTCAAATTTATATTTTGAGTTTGTACCCCATGCCTAGTCTTTGAACTTCAAGTTGTTTTTAAAATGGGGACGCCTCATTTAAGCTCATTAATGTTTTATTAATGGTTTTCTTCATCAAAGTGGGATGACTTGAGGAGTTTATGAAGAGTTTTAAATATTTTAAAAATGCTTTAAGGTTTACGTCCTTTTGAGGATTTGAAGAGTCTTCTTGTTGGGAGTTACAGGTTGCTTCATTTGCCATTTGAGCTTATAAATTGATGCTTTGAGAAGAGTTGAGGATGTTGGAATATTATTGTAAAGTTATGCTACTGGACTGAATCTAGAACCTGGCTAAGGGGAAGTTTTAGCAAACACACCATCCTTCAGGCCTGAAACTATGGCTACCTAGGTGGTTGATTGAGACTGTGCTTCACATAGAAGTGCAGATTGGGCATATTTTCTGATATTGTTAGACAAGTTGCTATTGTATAACTTGTTATTTCACTACTGCTTTATATAGGCTGAAGCAATGATTCACTGATAGCTTCGCCACTGAATTTAATTTCATTTTGGGTATTTGCTCATGCTGTTTGACTGTGAAGGGCACCTAGATTGGAGAAGTTTTAGATTTTATTTCAAACTGTGAGATTTTTAGCAAGAGGTCGACCTCCTTGAAAGGGTCGCCCCTCTTGTTGCTGCCTTGGAATGCGTGCCATGAAATAATGCTGCTGTTTGGGCACAAATTTCTGTTATGAAGTTGGACGCCTTGCTCTCAGCTGTTGTTTGATTGTGGTTTGAGGGCATTCCGAGCTGTATCGGAGAAGATACGTCCATTTCAGTGAGTTTTAATGTTGCTGGTCTGATTTTCTGTTTATGATATTTCTGATCAGACTTGTGTAGTTTCATAATAATGCTGGTTTGAACTTCAATTCTATATCATTCTTGTATTGTAAATGTTAGAGGTTTATTACTCTAATCTTTGGTGGACTTGGAAGCATATCTCTTGTCATTTTCAGCTATAACTTATTATTTGTAAAGCTGGTTTAGTAGAACTAACAACTAATTTTAATTATTGCTGCAAATTATATGTTTGTAAACACTCCCACTGGAAAGTGGTTGAGTTAAATAATTCATTATCATTCTTGTTAATTTCCCCCCACTGAATAAGTGGTAAAGTGGAAAAATATTCCCCCCGCTGAATAAGTGGTAGTGCAGATTCATGGTTGGTTATCCGCCTACCTGTATTTACTTTCATTCATGGTCGGCCAGCTGCCTACAATAGCTTTGTAATTCTTTCTAGTTGCTAACGATCCCCAACGCCATATGCTATCACCTCACCCTCATTGAGATATTGGTGAACATTTTTGGTGAGGGTTACTTTTCAAGCTGGTTATCATTGAAGCTAATGCTAATCAGTGGCTTTGTGTTGGTTTAATTGTGATCAAATTTAAAAAAAATAAAGAGGAATATTACAATCTCCTTGCTTTTACAACCAAGACATGCCAACATGCCAGCTTTATTTCTAAAACTAAAACAAGATAAGCATCTAACAACCTATGAAAGCATAAAACAGGGAAAGTGCCAACTATTACAACTTGTTTTCTTTTCTCTTTCAAAGAATGGATAAGCTTTAGACAGGAATATAAAAAAAGCGTGAGATAAGAATGGAAAGAAAGCTCGGAGAAAGCTTCAAGTTCACTCTTGCTTTAAATCTCAACCACATCCGCCAAAAAGTTGGAGACTGTATCTATATCAGGAGCATCAATACTATCTATAGCAAAATTCCACTTTTCTAGGATTTCCTCACCTTCCGCAGTTGAACTTGGGAAATATTTGGCATCTTCAACTTCTTTATCATACCTTGCTAATCTCAACAGCTCTGCAACTGGAATGATGACCTTTTATAAATATATCTTGCTTCAACGTATCTTTTTTTTTTTGCCTTGTGTGTGACCATCTTTTGACATTCCTTTGTTTCTCCTACAACTTTTATACTTCTGACACTTCTCCCGATTTCTCAATGGAAGAATATTGTACAACTCTTTTCCAATACTTGTCCTTTTGCTCATACCACATCTTTTCACGTTCTTCGACTGAGATGATGATGTTTTCTATCCATGGTGGTATTGAAAAGCACTTCTCAACAACGTCCAGCCTGAGGTTGCAAACAACTCTTCCATCTGCTGCTTGAATTTCTCGTCTGGATTGTAAAGCTTGACCACAAACAATTACAAACTCTAGACTTTGCATTGAGACGGGAATTGAAGCTACTATAAGTAATCCAAAATGACCAAGGTGTCTGATTGCAACATTCCTGTGTCTTCCAAAGCACACAAATTGAACACTGGTTTTATATGATGCAAGTCGGTTTCAATAGTTTTGATGAAATCATGATACAACACTATCTTGGCTTTGAATTCGATGGGAGAGTACTCTATGCTGAAAAACTTGAAGCTTGACTATAAACTTGACTATGCTTGAAAAGTTTTGCAGAAAAGCTAAAAATAGCTTGCTGATTTTTCTTCTTCAAAAGGGAAGATTTTTCAAAAATAATCTGGGATATGGATTTTGTAGAGAATCTTGTTGCAAGACCCGATCGTCCGTTTTTGAAAATTGTTGATGGTTGGTTGAAAAAGCAGAAACCCTAATTTTTGAATTTTTCTTGAAAAAAAAGTTGAGAGTTGGGTTTTGTGCAGAATCACGTTTTGGATGAACCCAGCTGATTAGTTTTTGAAAATACTGAAGATTTCTTGGACATGTGTGGAAAAAAGCAGTTTATTGAAAGTTGAAAAATTCTTCAAAGTTGTAGAGAATTAAAAACCAAGCTGACCCAGATTGTTGAAATTGGAAAATATTGACCCCTTCTAAAAATTGATGCCCTGGAGAAACAAAGCATGAAAAAGCGAGCCTCTATGTGAACTGATCTAGAAAATATGAACTCTAAAAAATCACGAAGTTTTGACCTCTAAATCTTGAATTGAAGAAAATTATTTGTTTTCTCCTTTCTTGCTCTTGAATGCCACCTACAAAAATTTGTGAATAATGAATGGAAAGGCATCTTTAAATAGGTTTTGAGGATAAATAAATCGCTTTATCTCCAGCTTTAAATCTTTCAAAGCCAATTTTGAGCCAGATTCGTTGAATGTAGACACTTTTTTTTGATGCATGATGAGAATTTGAAAATTTCTCTAAGGCATGAAAATTTGGACGCCTTTGGCTAGCAGACTTAGCCATTTTTCCTGAAATTTCAACTTTTGCTGGATCTTTTGACCTTAGTTTGATCTTGATTTCCGGATGCCAGATTGATCCTATGAATTGGTTGATGATCTCGTTATGGAGCCTAGTCAAATTGGAGAAGATTATCCTGGAGGCAACTTTTGATAAAAACATCATTTGGACCTTCAAAAACATGGGCGCCCCTGGCTAGCTAGGGTGCCCATGGCTTCCACTGTTAGCCATTTTCATGTTCAAATTTATCACTGTCTTCAACCCTTTCGATGAATTTGCAATTTTGGGAGCTCAGGAGGTCCAGTGATTTAATCGTTGGATAGCTTGAAGAATTTTGAAGAGGAACTCCTAGATGCTGCATCTCCTAAAAAGCTGATGTGGGTCTTCAAACTTGAGCGCCCTTGGCTACTTGAGGTGCCCATCCTTGCTAGAGTTAGTTTTTCCCGAGTTTCTATCTTTCTTTTGACTTTTCTCTGCTTGTTTGATTTGCAATATCTAATGACTGGCAAGTTTGATGAATTCATCGTTGGTTTCGTTGGAGAGCTTGCTGGAATCTGAAGAAATGTTCTTGGAGATTACAAACCCTAATTGCCACTTTTAGCCCCTCAAATGGTTGGGCGCCCCTGGCTACTTGGGGCGTCCACACTCTCCCAACTTTTAGTTTTTGAGCATTTTCACCTTTTAAACTTGAAACCTCATGTTATGCCCTCCGTTTGATCTAAAACTGTGGGTGATTGAAGGATGTGATGATCTGGCGAAGACATCCATTGGATAGCTGGCGTAATTTTGAAGAAAATGGTCATATTTGTGAACCCTAATCACTGAATCAGGTGGCTCAAAACCCTAGGCGCCCTTGGCTACCTGGGGCACCCAAGAATCCTAGAGAGTTTATTTTATGATATTTTCACCATTTGCAATTTGCTTCTCTGCCAAGACTTCTCTATTCAATCTCAAATTTTGGCCGATTGATTGATCCAATGACCATGCTAATGGATTCATTGCGGAGCTTGCTGAATTTTGAGCAACATTGTTTGGGAGCACACTTAACTTCATCAACTGATGCCTTAAAAGATTAGGTGCCGTTGGCTACCAGGGGCACCTATGATCACCAGAGTTAGTTTTTTATTTGCAAATCTCAACTTTTCCCTTCATTCCTCGTGCTCACCGTTGCTTTGACTGTCGGAAACTAAAAAAAAAATTCTAAGGCACATAGTCCTAGGCATCTAGACTGGGTTGGGGCGCTTGGACTCTCCAGTGTTAGGCAAATTTTCACATTTTTCAAGATTTTCTAGCCTCCTTCGTTCTTCGTTCCTCAATCATTTGTTGTAGCTTCTTGATCTGTGCAGTGTTTGAGACTTTGAATTTGACACCTGGCAGTTGAGCAACCTCCATTAATGACCTTGGAGCTCCTGGAAAAGCAAAATAGACCCACTAGGGAAAATTTGATCTTTTTGACAATTCTGACTGGACCAACCTGATGAGGAAGTATTTTAAGCCAATCAAAATCAGTTTGAACCCCTGGAGCCAGACTTTCTGGTTTTAGAAAATTTTACAAGCATCTGTTTGAGAAGAAACCCAGAAAAACCTAGAAAAAGCTTATTTTTAAAAACTTTCCTAAAATTTAGTGCTGAAAAATTGAGATCTGGGTTTTGTAGACAAGGTCGCTCTGAGTAGACTCAGATCCTCAAATTTTGAGTTTTTGATCCTCATGCATGACATGCAAAATCCATTTTTCGACCTTTTTGACAGTTTTTACACAAGACTTTGAACATTTCTTCAAAATGCCTAAGTGTAGCAAAAATTTTAATTTTGGGACAACATTATTCAATGCTGAATATTAATTTCTGATGTTCTAATATCTGTAAACATTATCTCTGCTCAGAAATATCATTGGAGAAGGTCTTGTAATTGAATCTGTCTTGCATTATATGGAACACACTATTTTTTGATGCCATGCATGAACTTCTCACTGCTGCAACTGTGCGTATATGATAAATGAATTGAGCTGTTGTGATAAATGCAACTTCATGTCACTGGAAAGAATCTGCTTAGTAACCATGTAGTGATTGTGTTAACTATTTGACAAAATTATTAATGTGTCAAATTGCAATATCGTGAAAATATATCGTGCAAACCAGCAAGGGTTGTTACACAACCATTATCAACTTTGAATCACTTTTTTGAATGTCTTGGCACAAATAAACTAAACTATGTGATGTTTTATCAGGATTCAACTGCATAGTTTTTGAGTCAATCTCATTGACCCATATTTCATGAGTAGTGGGTTCACATGAACCCCTCTCACATGAGCATGGGTCCACTTGGCCCTCATGGCATCTAGGTGATGCTCATAGGGGGAAGCATCAGGACTTCTTGGGTGGTAACCCCTCCCAATACTTCTACAACTTAAGCGGGCTTAACCATGGAGTTTCACCCAAAATCAAGCCCACTTAGTTTGCTACCCCATTTGCAAAACCTTAAGCAAGTGTTGTGCTTTATGAACCATTCATTATAGAGCTCCTTAGCTTATTGAATAAAAAACTTTGTAGTTGAATCATGATATAACATCATATAATTTGATACATATAACATCATATAATTTGATACACTGCAGAAAACACCACCTTCTTGATTAATATATTAAATGTCTATATATCCAAAGCAATTTTTATGTTTATAAAGGTATTTTTGTCATAATATACTTTCTATTCACAAGCTGGTCCAACAATTTGAGTTTGATTGAAGGAAGCTGAATCTCAACAAGTTAATCCAATAAAATAGTTTAATGTCCATAATATTTGTTTGAGAGACTGTTCTAAAGTGAACACTACATGCATCTTCTGCTTAAACGAAAAACATAAAATCAAGGCAACATAATTCTAGTATATACTATATATTGTCTGATAGCACCCTGTGCAAAGCAATGATAAAAATAATGTTCTAACTATCAAGAAAAATGGTTTAGATTCCCCTTGCCTAAGCAAATTTTCATTTAATTTCCAGTGAATGAGTTAGATGAAATTGGCTGATAAATTAGACCAAATAAACACAGATTTAGCTTAACCTGAATTTTGCTCAGCATGAGGGAACATCAATGCTAATGTTGATTTGGTTTTGGAGGGAATAACATATGCAGTTAAATTGTTGGAAAAATCAAGTTGATAATAACATTTTCGTTTACCTTTTTTATAGGAAGACTAGAGACGATGTGTCGCTTCATAGATCTAGGTTGCTTCTCAAAATAATGTACATTTTCTTTTATTTGTAGCTGCAGCCCTGCTACACTTGATATCTATATTGTTTGTTTATGTTAAAAACTGAAGGCCAGATTTAATGAACATTAATTATTCTTGTATTTCAACAGAGTGCAGCAGAGGAAAAAGATAAGAAAATCAAGGAGTTAGAGGAAAATCTTGCTGCAGTTAATTTCACAACACAGAGTAGAATGGGAAAACTGCTGATGGCCAAATGTAGGACTCTACAGGAGGAAAATGATGAGATTGGAATGATGGCGTCTGAGGGGAAGGTTTGTAGATAGATTCCATATTTAATTCCCAATCTTAATATTTTAGTTGGGGATTTTAAAGTCCAATATAAAAATGACTTTTTATTGTACTTTTATATTTTATTCTATTAATAACAAGTTATTGCCATTGTATATCATTTTTCAAATTGTGCCACAATATAATGTGTCCAGCAATGCTGAGTAGTGCAATGATATATTCTTGTTGTAACAAGTAATTTGAAGAGATCCTAATTTTGCCTCACACTCTCTTGTATTTTTTACAGACCTACTAACAGGGAAAGACATTAAGAGAATGTGATTTTGCTTGAGATGATCTAAAAACCTTTGAAATGTTATTTTGATTTTTCTTTGTTGCACTTGCAGTGCAATGGAAATACATATTCCCATAGGCATCATCTTCCTATGTTTGCCTGAAATCTCTACTCTTATCCAGTTAAATAGATGAGTTGTGTTTTAATTGCAGCAGAATATATAGTATTTCTTTTGCTATCTCCAGTTTTTTTGGTTATCTCCCATATAACTTACATAGTATTTGTTGCTGTTTCCTTTTGAGCTCTGCAATTGGTAGGACAATGAAGTAATTTTCTTAGCTTCTGCCATTAGGTTACTCTTGACATCTTTTTAATATGGCCATACTAACTGAATACTATGGTATATTTAAATTACTGTTCATAAGTGGAAATGTCATAATATTTTATCATTACAATGTACTACATATAAATTTCCTTCATATGTTATACGACATTTCTTTTGGGATATTGTAATTGATATTCAAGGTTTTCTGCCCTATTTAACAAACTTGTTTATGTTTTTGTGGAACTATTCTAGTCTCTCTGAATGGTGAATTCCTAATTCTATATCTGTCTGTATTATTTTGAATCAAGTTCTCCAAGGAAGGATAAGCTGGCTGAAGGCTCTCCTTTTCATTGAAGATGCATGATTCAAGTAACATCAAATATTCTGAATTCAAAATGGCATAATAAACCAAGTACTGACAAAGGCTGAAAGCATTATCTCTTCCAATCATTAGTCCCAGCTTTAAGTGAATTATCTTTTTGCCCAAATGCAGCCACACTATATCAACCATGTCAAAATAGTGGCCAGATTTTTTGTGATCATGGCTTTCTTTATACTTTGTCAAGATTTGTGCAATTGTTCTTGACCACTGGTATAATTACAATTTCAATCTAACCATTTGTTTAGGGATGGAATGCAGTACTCTTAGCTTTGTTTTAAGCATACCTCATGAAACTGCCCAAAAGAACAGATTTTAAAACAGTTTGACCTTGCTAAGCCCTATGATTGTTTCTTACAGGGAACTAAGATTGTTATTTTTCTGAATCTATCCACAATAAGACACAGATAGCTATGTTCTTGTCTTGTCTTGGACAAAGGTGTACACAGTGTTACAGGCGCAACCTTCCATTAGTTAGTTTTGAAGTGCTGCAGAGCAGGCATCCGCAAACGAGCTTAAAAACATCGGCTTGAATTTCCAGCTGCTACTTCTGCTTAGCGAAGTTTTCCAAATTCTGAGGTGACCTGTTAATTTGGAAATTATAAGTGTGGGACTCAGGCATCAGAAGAATTTGATTTTCTCCTTTTTAAATAAGAAGATCCGTTAGGTCTTGGCTCCCTTTTACTTGGTACAATAATGGCTTCATGATGGGGGACAAGTCTGTACCCTTAGAAAACAAATCTTTGAACTTCCAATATGGACAATGGTGTAATCATATAATAGTTGCAAACTTGTAAGGACTGAAACTTAGTTTGGGGTGACCTGGATAGCTACATTATTAATGCATGCTGCAGATACAAAATCCAAGCACAAGTTCTTGACAAAGCTTGTTCTTAGTGCATTTCAGCCAGATTACAACGAACTTCACTCCTTTTATCTGCATGCAAAGAAGTTGCTATACTAGAAAATCGAACCAATTTGCTGAGATAATGACATACTTGAATAAAAATTCTCATTTATGTTAAATCCTATGGCATTGACCATTTTAAGATTTGTTTGTACATTTGTCAGTTCAATCTTCAATATTTTTTCCTGACAATAAATCCTAAATAGAAGAGTGATTGTTGGGCAACTTACTTTCTTGTAAAGTTTCAAGCACTCCTTCTTAATGAGGAATGTGATTGAATGAATTTTTCAATACAAAAAAGTCTTAAAGGTATACATAACTCACAAGTCAATGAGTGGTCTGAGAATATAATCTCGAACGTTGTAGCCACATTTTTTAATCCGAACAACATGACAGGTCATTCAAACAATTCTCGCCTGGTCTTGTAAGCTATCTTCCAGGCATCTCCTTTGATTGGAAACCGATTGTATGTGGATTTAAGGTCCATCTTAGTAATGTATCTAGATCCTTGGAGCTGATTGAACAAATCATAAATCCTTGGTAGAATCCTCAATGGTAATCTTGTCAAGAGCACAAAAGTGGACACACATTTTCTATGTCCCATCCTCCATGGGAACCTGTACAAGGGCCATCTAATCTATAAGGATATTAACTTGGACAAATTACCTTGATTTGGCCTCGTAGTCTTCTCACTTTCCATTGCTTAGATGTGATGCATTCCGGTGTTGGTGTAATAGGCAGCCCTTTTCCGCCTATTCTAATTCTGATTCTTGCTGATTGTTTTACTTGTGTTTTGACAATATTTATGATTGCTTTGAACAGAAGATTAAGTGCAGAAATAATAGAATTTGCAGCAAAGAAAAACTTAGAAATTTCACTTATATTCAACAATACAACTGCCTGAAAATTCCAGATTTGTATTACAACCAAAATATTGAGGATTTCTTGAATATGACAACTACCCAATTCATAAAATATCATCTTATAGCTAAATCCAACATACCTAGAAAAAGTTAGCCACTTTGACAATGTGCTGTAGAAGAAACTAGCAATTGGAAGCCATGAAATGATGGATTCGACCTTCACAAATTGATGTCTCCGCTATCCTCAAAGTGGTTGAGTGCTCCTCAGCCCTAGGCACCACCAAACCCCCAAATAAATGTTCCAAACCCTAGGCGACCAACATATAAACTCTCACACCCCTCCTTGAAGTGGTACGGCCTGCATAAGCAATGGTACGGCCTAGCAATGAGGATGAAATAGCAGCAACAAACTTCTCCAAAACCCCTTAATTCATCCTCTACAAATCTGATACGCAATGCACTCAACAAACATGGAAGTACAAACTCTTTCTATAAGCCCCACTGTGATTCCTGTGTGAAACCACCATAGAATCCCCAAGATTGGATCTCTCACCAACGTCAGAGATGATGCCTGCGAGGGATTTTGTCCCCACAAACCCTGAGAAGAATAGTCTCCTCCAAGAACTTGAGAAATATTACATATTCATCCAGCATAATGAAAGAATGAGCTCAAAAGCTCTTATAAAGCCACTCCAAACCTTAATGCCTCCTTTTAGGGTTTTAAAAGATTTAAATTTAAATTATTTTCTCCCCTTCTGCCTCCCTAGGTGTTGCACTTTAAGTTATAACCTTTTATGATTTAATTTTCACTTATGTCTCCCATGGCCCCCTTCGAGAAGTCACTTTATTAAAATAACATAAGTCAAATTATTTAATTTGACTTTAATAACATAATGTTATTTTAAATAATTACATAGGACCATAATAACACTGAAACATTAATGCCAACCTCACCAAGCTGGATAAATGATCACCAAGGTTCCATAACCACACCCTGTTAGCCTATGGGAATGACTGAATAGGCTAACCCTAACAACTGTTGAGAAAAGCTAGGGAGGGGACATTACAGTTGGGTAGGGGATAGTCTAGTAATAACTGAATATCATGTTCAACTGGAGGTTTAGGAGGCAGGCCCTTTGGCTGAAAAACTCATGTCAAACATAGTATTGCAACTTGAGTCCAAAATGCCTATTTTGCTACAGCAAATGTATTTTTGAAAAGGGATTTTCTCATTACTTTTTCAGATTTTCTCTTTTTCAGCCTCACTACAAGAAACATAAATTTCTTATTGACACTAATCAACTTGAGTATCTGATAGTAGTGAGATCTTCCTATGCCTATATACCTTGATCAGGTAACACCTTTGCCAAATCAACAGTATCTGCTTTCATTTTTGAAGAAAGATGGATTTTTGTCCCTAAGGGATTGTTGAACTCTCTCTAAAGGGTATTGTGCACTATACTAGTATGTAGTCCCAATGTTATCCAGGTCAGTTCATGAGCTGTTTATTAGCTTTCTTAGATTCTTAGTCACATGTATGCACATGAAGAGCTGTATTTCTAGTTTTGTCTAAACTTTACAAAGTGATACAGGAGTGGTAGAGGTACTCTTGAAAACGTCATGATTAATTGTGGCGTGCTGTATTTGTCTTGCTGTTTCTTGAGTTTTTCAAATATACCTCTTTGTTTGGTTCATTTTGACATATAGAGGTGGGAAACACAGAGTACAGGTACACTGAAGTATTTAGATTAATGTTAGGGTTAGGGCATTTTAGTTTTTTAACTTTGAATAGATTTCGTTTACAAGTTCGATATGAACTCTTGATGAGTTTTCTTTTTTAATTAATTTATACCCTAATAAGGGTTTATGTAAACAAAACAACAGGCTGCGGTCTGCCTCTAAAATAGTACACAGTGCTCCATGGTAGCATCACCTGGACTCAGGATTGAATCAGCAACCCAAAAGTATAAAGGGAATTCATCTACTTGGGAAAAATTAGCAAAACATAAAATGCTGAAATATTCATAAAAACAGAGAAAAAAACATTTCATTTCTGTTATTTCTTGCTAAATAAAGTGTGTATGGATAGGTTTCACTGTAAAAATACTGCATTGTGGGGGCCTATGCCTCCCTTTTTAATGCTTTAGGCTTACAAATTATGAAAACTAATTTTAATTAAGGGTTATGTCTCTCAAGGCTTGCATTAGCAATCATAAAATCAAAACTACAAAAGTATAATGGAAAATCATTTAGATTTTATTACATTTTTGGCAACATCTCAGGGGAGTTTGTGTGTTAAGTACAGGTCTGTATCCATTGGGCTATGGAGTCAAAATAAAAGCTTTTCCATGTGTTTCAGTGCAAAACAATTTTTTTTGTTTCTTAAAACCAGAGCAAAGTTTGGGGTGGCAGGTCCTAGTAGGCTTGAGGGTCTGTGCCAAGTTCAAGTTAGGCACTTCGAGGCCACATGAACCTTCATGGTGCATTACACGTTTAAAAATTAACTGCTTTTAACAAAGCTCCAAATCCATCGAAAAATGCAGATGGAGAGGCCTCAGGAACTGTAGTTAGAATTTAACAGCCGGGTCAGCTGCTTCTTGAAAATTGTGCCCCTTTTTACAAATACAATTTATAATATTGACGTGCACCTGTGGTCTGAGAAAATCAATCCTGCAGCATAAAAATGAAGAAAATTTTGAAAAATAAAATACATAGAGAAAAATAAAAAAGTCAGTTTAATCTGCAATTTAATTATGCTTAATTTGTTTTAAACAAGTTGGCAATTTGATTTGATTGGATAACCTCTTTGTTATTAATTAAGTTGCTGGTTCTAGTTCAGATCCTAGTTTAGGCTTGCAGATTTGGTTTGTGGATTTGGCAAAATTGTTTTGTGGTTGGATTCTGATGTAGACAAGGTTTGGGTACCCAGCAAAGTGCAGCCTTATCTTTGCAGGCACACACATAAAACAACTAATTATGGATTATGGAAACTACACAACTCGAAAGCACAATCAGAATTGATCAAAATTCAGATTACATCTTGTCTTCTTGGCAGACAGTCCAGTGACAGGGGGCTTACAATCATCTATGATTTTCTCTCTCATTCAATTACTACAAACAGACTCTACAATATCCAGCCAATAAGACTGTTGGTGTTTAAATTCGCATCTCTGGATTGTGAATTTGAAATAGACAGCTATGCATTGTAAAACTGCTCTTCAAATTAGGAGGGGAAGCTCCCTCTTGCTGATGGTGTAAAAGAAAGTAAATTAAAACTAATTCACCTATCCTTTTGTTTCAGCTAGAGCACAAGGTTTATAAAACACAAACGCCGCAGCTGAGATTTTTTGATTAAGAATTCCAACTATGACTAACTTAAGCTAAAGACATTTCTAATATCTTAAGTAATACGCAGAGCAAGAGAATTAGAAATGAACAAGGTTGATACTCTAACAAAGTGCTTCAATAAACTCTTTCCCAACATACACCTACTTACTTTCAATATAAGCTGAAATTAAGTTCATAAAAGCGTAACACAATAAATGGAAATCTGAGACATTATACCAAGGCAAAGGAGGCTCATGGTTTTATTTCTCAAACTTCTGGAACAAAGATTACACTAAACACATGCACAAAACAAGAAATTGCAGCTAAAGAGGCTTGCAATCTTGTTCTTACACAAAGAGAACAACAATTACAACAACTACTTGTTGGCTAAAAGAGACTCAACAATTTGCTATGATAGACACAATTGAACAACACTGAATAACAAATAGAAGGCACTTAGGCTCAGCGTTTTGTTATCACTAGCATGGTTAAAGAAAACTAATGAGCAAAGACTCTTACTTATAGGCAAGCAGAGGAGTGGGGAACCTTAAAATCTCCTTGTTTTTACAATCTAGGGCTTGCTCAACAAGCAAGCTTTATTTCTAAATCTAGAAAGAAGATAACATCTACCACCTAAGAAAGTAAGAAAAGCAAGAAATGCCAACTATTACAATTTATCTTCTTTCTCTTTTCAAAGAATGGATAAGAATTGTTCCGAGAATAGAAAGAAAGTTGGAAGAAAGCTTCTAGAAGAAAGCAGCTTTAGATTTCAATCACATCTGCTAGAAAGCTGGAAATTGTGTCCCAATTCGGTGCATCCATACCATCAATAGCAAAGTTGCACTTTTCTAAGATATTTTCTCCATCTGCAATTGATCTCAAGAAATCTTCAACCTCATTGGCCGCCTTTTCAAACTTTGTTGACATCATCGAAATATGACTCATTCTCCTGACAACTGGATTGCTGCCATCACAGCCGCGAACAACATTCTGAAATTGATTTTGCAATTCATTGAGTCCGACATAGGGACCATTTTCATGACTATATCGAGAAGGAATCTCAGTGACAAACTCTTGGATAAAAGAAGAGCTCCGATCACCCTTTGTCTGTAGGCAATAAACTCCTCGGATATCCTCTCGTAGGTTTTGACCTTAAAGACATGACGCTCTCTCCAAGCAAGGATCTACCTCTTGTGTTCTTTCGAGACCATTGAACCATAGGCTGTATTTAAATCAGCAATGATGATTTCATGCCTTGGTTTTACCTCTGCCATTGACTGTTCAAACCCTTGAATACCTTGACGCAGCTCATGAGCGTTGTCTCTCAACTGAAACATCTGTGTTAAGATCTCCCTTCCTCTGACAATGAAACTCTCAATCCATTCTTGAGTTTCCTTCCCATAAATGACTAGCTGTCTCAATTGATGATGATCAGCTGGCGTCTCTAAAAGCTAGGGCAGCAACTAAGTAGCTTGTGAAGTACCCTGGACAAGGTTTGAAATGAAGATTCTGAGTTGTCGTATTTCAGCCTTGAGGGCTGCTTTGTCTTCTCCATCCTTGAGCACTCTTTCTTGAAGGCTTTCAGACACAACGCTAAACAAACTGACATCCGCATGTCTGGTATTTTTACCAAGATTAGCCTTGACCATCACGAAGTCGTCCATATCAACTTCATCTCTATTCTTGTCCTCTGGGGGTATTGCAGTCTCTATGACTATCTCACCATCAAGTTTCCTATCAAAGTGAACTTGCTTCTTTGCTTTCTTCTTAGGAGGTTCTTGATAGATGTTATCAAGGTCATCAAAATTCACCTGATATGAAGGTCTTCTTCTTACCCTTCCCAAGGAGCTCTCAAGCCAAGACACGGTAGTAAATTTACTAACTTCTTTGGGAGGTACAATTGCAATTTCTTCATTATCTTCAATATCTAGGTCAATGTGGATTGGTGAAAACCCTATCAGTGGTATAGAATCGTGTGCTACGGGCATTTCTTATGTCTCCTTCTGAGGTATAGGCTCCTCTGGAGGAGCTTCTGCTTCAACTGTTGATGGCTCCCGTATGACTATACCTGAGAAGTCTAGCCTCCTTACATTTTTAGTCGACCTGCTGCCCTTCACACCATCTTGAGTCTGACTTGCACCTTTCCCTTTTGATTGTGCTCTGGAAGAGGAGGGAAGTGATGGCTGTAACCTTGGCAGCTTTGTTGTTGGTATGGACTTCTTCCTTTTGAGAACTAGGAAGACCTTGCTATGTTTGAGGACTTGCCTCGTCCTTTCTTTGACTGAGAGGGATTCCTTATTAGCCCAATTGACTTGAGGAAGGGGCTGATCTTCAATTCGCTTTCGGGCATACATTGGGACTAATACATCCTCATCATCATCTGACAATCCTTCGATATCCTCTGATAGGCAGTCTTTCATCTAGTGAAGAGTGAGCCTACTATAACTGCGCCTCTGCACCTCAAACTCATCTGTACAATTGGCCCAAAAATCTTCAAGGGCGGATATGTGAGCATAGTTTTTCTCAAGTCAAGCAGCGTAGATGCCATGAGGATCATATGATCGTCTCTTGCTGTAAGGCTTGAGACCAAGTTTGTCTAACTCATCTCCCATGGTTTTAGCATCTGCTGTTGTCTTGCATGTATAGATTCCCAGTCCCAATGGAAAATTGAGGGCGGGTTTCTTTCTATTCCTCAAGAACACGTGAACATCATGTGCTTGCCTTAAGAACTCCATGAAGACAACTTCGTCTGATGGGTACCTTGGTAGCACAAGTGGGGCGCTTGAAAAGCCATAGACTCTGAGATAGGTGAAAGTAGGAAATTGTGTGAACCAATCTGTCCATTCCACCATCGTTGCCTTGACATTTGAAGAGATACGGACATGCAATTCATTGTCCAGGTCTCACACTGTGTACATCAGGAAAGCCTCATTCACCCTCTTGTAGTGATGCAGTGACTTCGTGAATTCCAACTGAGGATAGTAGCTGTAGATATGTTGTACGCTCAATGATCCCTCAGTGTTCAACCCTTTGATTTGACCTTGATAGGCCACTAAGTAGACTAGGTAAGAAACCATATGGAACTCATGAATCTGGAAATATTCCGTTATCTGCTGATGGAGGCTGTCACTGATCAAGGTGGCCCAATCATAGAACTCAGTCTTCTTCATGATATGTGGTATAGCGTAGAACATCCAAGGCTGAAACTTGGTAGCATCTTCTGATCCAGTGACCTTGTTGAGCAAGGTGATTATGATAGCAACTTCGTCCTTGAACTCTCCTCGCTCGACGTTCTTAGGCAGAGTCTTATGTTTTTCCTTCATCCACCTTTGTGCAATCTTCTTACTGTACTTGTCCTCGTGCATTTCCCATATCCTCTCACATTCGCCCTTTGAGATAGTGACACTTTCAGGCCAAGGGGGAATGGAGAAACATTTTTCAATCATGTCAGGCTTGAAACTACAAATCAATCTGCCATCAATTGATTGAATCTCTCTTGTAGCCCGGTTGTAATGCTTGATGCAAGAGATTACGAACTCGAGACTCTGAACTGAGATAGGAATAGACGCTGCTGCAAGGAGTCTAGAGTGTCCCAAGTTTCTAATTGAAGTGTTGCCTGCGCTCTCCAAAGCGTGTAGATCAAACACCGGTTTGATGTGATGCAAGTCCGTCTCAGCTGTTTTGATGAAATCGTGGTAGAGAGCTGATTTGGTCTTGAAATCATTGGGAGTGTATTCCATTTCGAAAACCTTGAAGAATGACTATAAACTCGCCTAGGTTTAGACAAGTTTTGAACAACTTACTATTTTTAGAATGCTGATTTTTCTTCCTCCAACGGACAAATTTTTTGAATTTTTTTTGAGATATGGGTTTTGCTCAGAATTTCATTGCAAGACAACCTAGATCATTCGTTTTTGAAAATTTTGAATTTAGACTAAAAAAACAGCAAACCCTAATTTCTTCAATTTTTCACAAAAAAAGCTGGCACCTGGGTTTTGTTTAGAATGTAATTAGAAATGGATGCAGTTGATCAGATTTGAAAAACACTGAGGGCTGATCGAAAAAGGAGCCAACCCTATAATTTGAAATTTTCTTGAAAAAAACTGTGATATGGGTTTTCTTCAGAAGACTGTTTTGAGAAGACCCAGATGAACAAAAAATGAATACATTGAGGATTTCACTGACATGCAAAGAAAAAGCAGCTGCTGCAACTTGAGAAAATTTCTTGAAAACTTCTTCAGAAGAATGAGATGACAAGACCCAGATGGCTGAAAATTGAAAATCTTGGCCTTCTTAAAAAATTTGATCTTATGGATGAAAAAGCATGAAAAAGCAAGGCCTTATGCTGCTGGTCTGAAAAATTTGATGAAGAATCAGCAAACTTGAGTTCTTGAATCTTGAAAAATTTCTCCAAACTTGTTGCTCCACTCTTCTCCTTGGGATGCCACTTGCAAATATGATGAGAATTGCATGAAAGAGTGGTGTTAAATAGACTTTAGGGTTTGAAATAGCTTTGCTTTCTTTTGTTTTAATCTTCAAAACCCTAAAATCAGTTGGTTCAATGAACTTGGACATCCTCTTCCTCTTTGCCATTTTGAAATCTTGAAAATTTGAAAATTTTCACTAAGGCATTGTAAGTTGGGCACCCTTCTTCACCAGGGGCGCCCAAACTCACCAAACTTAGAAATTTTTATATTTCTTCATTAACTCTTCTCCAAATGATCCTGTCGAATCTAGAGATCCAGGTGTCGGATTGACTGATGGCTGGGCTCGTCGCAAAGCTGAGAAGATTCCAATAGGGGTCTTCTGGAGATCACTCTGTCAAAAAGTTGAATTTAAGGCACCAAAAGCTTGGGCGCCCCTGGCAAGTTGGGGCGCCCAACTTGACCAGACTTAGTCAATTTTACTGTGTTTTCTTCTTGCTCTTGTCTTTTGTTCCGTCTACTGCATCTGGCGACTGCCAACTCTGTTTGACGTGTTGGAGATCTTGTTAGAAAGCTTGATCAAATCTGACGAAGTCACGTTGGAGGCTTCACTAGAAAATTCATCTTTTTAGGCCCTTAAAATCTTGGGTGCCTTTCTCCTTCAGGGGCGCCCATTTGCTCCAGACTTAGAATATTTTCTGCTTGATTTCATCTTCAGACTTGAATCTTCATTTTGTACCTTCAGCTTTGATTTGGATTTGTCGGAGATTGACCAATCTAATGCTCGGACGAAGACACCCGTTGGGAAGTTGTTTGAATTCTGGAGAGATTGAGCACTTTAGAAAACCCTAACTGCTGGATTAGGCTCCTCAAAAAGCTGGGCGCCCTTGGGCACTTGGGGCACCCAAAGTTCCCAGACTTAGACAAATTTCAAACATTTTCAATATTTTTGTTCTACATTCTGTTTGAAACTTCCCTGTTTGATCTCGAATCTCAGGCGACTGGATGATTCGATGATTGCACAGCCAGACTCAGTGCAGAGCTGGGAGGAAACTGAGCAACTTTACTTGGGAGCTCAAACCCTAATTCGATCATCTGATGCCCTAAAAAGATAGGCGCCTATTCTCTATTGGGGCGCCCATGACAAGCAGTGTTAGAATATTTTCAGTAGTTTTCACCTTTGTCCTTCGTTCTTCGTGCATGTTCTTCAACTCATCTTTTGTTCAATGCTCGAACATTGACTTTGGTACCTGGCAGTTGACTGACCTCCATTGATGACTTTTGAAGCCCCTGAAATGCTTCTTGAAATTGAAAAAGCAAAATAGATCCATTAGGGAAAAACTGATTATTTCTCCATTCTGACTGCACCAGCCTGATGTGGAAGTATTTTGAGCCAATCAAAATCAGTTTGAACCCTAACAGACCAACTTTCTATTTTTAGAAAATTTTGCTAGTATCCATTTCAAAAGAAACCTAGAAAAACCCAGAAAAAGTTACTATTTCTAGAAAATTTATAAAAATAGTAGTTTTCCTAAAAAGTAGGGATGAAAAACTGAGATCTGGGTTTTGTAGATTAGGTCGCCCTGAGCAGACCCAGATTGTCAGATTTTGGAAATTTCACGTTTTTACCCTTCATGCAAGATACATGTCCAAATTTTGACCTTTTTGACAAATTTAACAAGACTTTTACTCATTTCTTCAAAATGTCTAAGTGTAGCAAAAAATTTTAATTTTGGGGTACAACAAAGACAAAACATCTCTGTCTTCTTCCTATCGCTTTGATCCATTTATCTCTCCATCTCACATCTCTTGTCCAAGGAGGAAGATATTCTATGATTTTACCATATACTCTCATTGTCTTCTTTTGTTTTACAACCTCCCTTCATATTTGCAGATAGCTCTGACCTTGAACAAAAGGGAAGAAGTCAGTCATAGGCCTAAAATAGGTTGTTGCGTCCACGTCTGGGATATTGTGAAGAATTTTCAAAATACCTAGTGATTATGTCCTAGTGCTAAATAACATTGCATAAATCGCATAGTAATGAAAACTTCAAAATGCAGAAGAATACACAGATTATTACACCTGAGTGCATTTTCGTATTTTTATGGTTCTCAGTTTTTGCCCCTTAGTCCTAAGTTTCAAATGCTGTTTTTCTTTGTAAGGGTTTATTGAAATGTTGCTTTTCATGCGAAAAACGCTAGAAAAATGTAGAAACCCCTGGTTTCCCTCTGACACTGCTCTAACTGATATTTTTAGGTTTTTCTGACGTTTTGAAGTTTTTGCGTTTTTTTGTGTTTTTTGATGCAATATTGAAAAGGTACGATTTTGATAATAAATGGCAATAAATTCAAATAAAATCTAAAAGCTCTGGAAATGCAACAATATCAATGCCAGTCTCCTTTATTCAACTTTTCAATTGATTACAATAATACCCAGAAGCATGCAATGTATAAAATGAAGAATTTTTAATATTTTCAAAACCTGGTTTTTGCTGCTGCTGAGGTACAGAAATGTACGGCTGCAATTTATGAGTCCCTTTCCCTTCAATTTGAAGATGCCAGATGATGCTCCTCTGATATGCGCCACTACTGGGATTGATAGGAAGCCAAATAAGAAGGCGTTTCACCCTCTGTGCAAAAGACGTCTCCAGAGAAGATGTACGGCCTGTCAGATCTGTACGGCCTGTCAGAAAACAGCCACTAGAAAGTACGGCCTTCACAAATACTGGTATTCAAGTCTCTGAAATGGTACGCCCTGGTTATTAGATGATATCCGGATGCAAATAACTGATAATAACTGAAGATGTAATTTCCTCTGAAGCTCTGTAGTTTCCTCTGAATAAGAAAACCTCTGTAGGCAATAAATCGAGTGATATTGCACACTCTCTGAACTGCTTTCCGCTGGAGATGGCTCGTTCTCCAAGGAATCGAACGTGAAACCCTAAGTCTCAGGCTCAGACCAAAAATTGATCAATATCAAACTCAATAATCTCATAATAGGCTCAATTCCCAAGGCAAACCCTCAAATACACTGAAAAGTGCGATTCCCTTGAAAATAGGGTTTTAATGAAATATTCATATTTTAATATTTTCACTTCTCCATAGTTCTCCACTGAATATTCAAATATTATTTAAATGTCAACTGGCCCCCTTTTCATGATGGCGCACCCCTCAAGGAATAAACACTTAAGTTATAATATTAAATTATAACTTTATATTATAAACGTTAATTAATTAATATTTAATCAATATGATCAAATATTAATATCTCCCTCGTTTCTAACCCGATGATCAATCCGTCTGATGCTGACGAACCCTGAAGTGTTTCCTGATGCCGCCACAGCCAAACTGCTAAAAATAGCAGTGGTCCCACACTGCCTGCCAAGAACTGCTAAAAATAGCAATTCTGCAAAATGTCTCTGATTGAGCCAGAACGAAAGACAACTGATCAATCCCTGCTGACTGAAGCTGAGCCAAGCTCCGAAGTGACCCTCTATCCAGTCCATCGGCCTACGAGGGTCGTATGATAGGCCAATCCAGTCGTCTGAGAGATGTCACTGAGAAGGGGACATGACAAAAAACCCTAGTCGTGTCTTAAGCTTTGTTCTATCTCATCGTTGGCCTTCTAGACCGGTTCTAGTGCTTTATAATTTACTAATGAAGTCTTTTATATCATTGAAGTTACCGGCCCCTTAGCCTTAGCACATCTTTAGAAAGCAACTTATTTGCACATGTTTTAATTATCAACTTAAGCGCTAGGAGTATGGCCCTTGCATGGGACACTTGTCACGCTCTGAGTGTAGTGCAAGTTTCCTTTGCAACACATTTTCATATCTCGGGAACATAAGGAAATTGCGTTGGGCGGTGTTCATAAGGATCTGGACACGTGTCGTATTCCTATAACAATGCTTTCCTAAACAACGCATATTCATTCACCTAGCGCATGGCAAGATTGTGCTAGTCTTTTCAACTAAGAAGACACTTGTCACATTCTAATTGTAGTGCAAACATCCTTTGCATTGCATTTTCGGTTACCTTGTGCATTAGCAAACTGCGCTAGGAAGGGTTCAATAAGTGCCTAACATTTGTCGAGTCTTAGTAGCAGCGCACGACTTCTTTGTAGCACAATTTCATAAACCAAGCACATAAAGGGAATGCGTTGGACATCCTTTAAAGGAAAAGGACATGCATCATTTTATCATTCCAGTGCGTTGTTTCCTTGCAACACATTTTTATAACTTCAATGTGGCAAAAAACGCGCTAGGCCACAATAGATAAAATGAAGACAGGTGTCGGCCATAGGTTTCAGCGTGCCTTTACTTCAGAGCGCAATTTGGTGTTCTTGGCATATAAAGAAAATGTGTCGAGCCCTAGTGGATAAAAAAGGGGACACATGTTTGTTCTAGAGTGCAACACTCAATTTCTTCGTAGTGCATTTTTTATTTATCTATGCATATCTAAAAGGATGCTGAGTGGTTGATGTCACCAAATAGACACTTGGAGCTTGTTCCTTTTAGCACATAGTTCCTTTACAGTGCAATTTCTAAATTGTAGTGCATAAGAAAAGTGCACTCGGTAATGAGCCACTTGGGTGATGACATGTGTCATGTCTTGGTTGCAGCGCACATCTTCTATACATCACATTTTCATATGTTCAACGCATAACGAAAATACGCTGGGAGGTGACTATAGAAAGATGGATGCGTGTCAACTCTAGGATTCAATGCAAGGTTTCTTCATGTCGCATTTTCTCAGAAGGCAATTCAAATGGATTATACGATGAACCTTGGGTTTGTGATATCCATCGATCTTATTTTAAAGTGCTCAGATCAACGACTAAAATTCAAATGAAAATGACTACTTGCTGATGCTCAGTTTCATCTGCACGAATCATTATTCCAGAAATTAAGGTCCAACTACTGCTATTAGGAGATGATAAAACAAAGAATTGTTTTGTTTATCCTCATAATTGAAGGCGCGCTTGAGAATTCTGAAGATTTGAGCTCCCAGAGAGAATTGCACACAAAAAGAGCTAGGGTTTGAGGCATTTTCATGGGTAAGTACTCTGGTCAAATTGCATTCCTGAAATTGTTTGTGAATTATCAAAAGGATCGTAAGGAGAAGGGTTTTTCAGATTGTTTGCTTTAATTTTCAATGGAAATTAAAACCCTAGGAAATTCAGTGATTGTGTGAAAAGAAAAAAGTTAAAACCTAGATAATTTAGAGACTGCAAAACCCTAAAAATGAGTGAGTCAAGTGTAAAATCAAAGGGCACTAAGAGGTTTATGGAGGATGACCTGATGAAACAATTGCTTGGGTTGACAAAGAGAGCAAAGCATGCTCAGGCAACAGGGGTTTTGATTGACAAACTACTTGATCAAGCATCACAGAGAAAGGATGTGACTATCTCTTAGCATGGGTGGACTTTGTTTGAATATGGGTATAAAAGAAGTTCAATAGGCCAGTGTCCAACTTGTGGACTCAAGATTTGGGAAAATTGGTTGTTCCCAATGTCTTCATTAATGTGGATTTGATCAGAGCCCTAGCTTAGGGTTACAATAAGGACAGGATAATCAAAAGCCAAAAGGAGCTCATCTGTTGGAGATTTCTAGGTAGTCAATTATTGAAACCTTTGATCTAAATGTCTCGACCAATGCGAGCATAGATTTTGGTGCTCTCAGGAGAGAATGGGAGAAAGACAAACATAGTTTCTAGGTTTTATGGCTCCCACAACACAAAAGAAGGGGTCCTGACAGGAAATTGGTCAAGTTTGCCAAAGATGAAGTTGAGCCCTTCGATTTTGACATTTTTGAAGATTATTTTGTCAATACATATTGTGCTCTATGTCAGGTCTTGGGGGAGGATTATAAGATTAAAATGCCCATTTCTATGATGATGCTAGCTACAAACATTCAACATAGGGACGTCAACAAAAGTTTTGATTATGTTGCCTTCGTTGTATAAGAAATGCACAAGAAGCTGATCGACTTCAAGGACCCAGAGGTTGGTCTATATTTGAAATGGTATTCTTTGCTAATGCATATGATTTTTTACAGTGGGTGAAGATATGGACTGGGCCCCTGAATTTGAAGACACATGATGAAGGAGGAAATAGGTAGCCAGTCCAAATGTGGACTTATATTTGGGATTCCCAATTGCCCTTCTGCAAACTATTTGGTTTTTGATAATGTTTTTGTGCAGGCTGTATTGAATAACCTTGGCCTCCAACCTAAAGAAAGAATTTCAGATAAGGTTATCAAGATTCTCAGGCCCTTGCAGTTTGATCCACAAAAGGGAATTGACCATAATTGGGGAGACTGTTACTTGCATTCCAACTGCACAATATTCAGAATATGTGGTACCCCTGTCCAGTCATATTGTCTTCCAAGGCTTGTGACAAATAGGCTAGCTTTTATGGAGATAATGAGGCAGCTTAACGAGTCTGATCAATTCCATTTCAGACTAATAAAGAAAGGGTCACTTATTCTAGGTGGGATGCAATTCTCCTATTTTATTGTCACTGCCAAAGAAGGGTTGGATGTTTTACCTACAATGTTGCAAAGCTACAAGATGAAGGTGGACCCTATAAGGAATTGTGATCCTGAGGGTTACATCAATAAAATGAGATCAGAGAGAGGAAGATCTCAATTTTACCACCAATTCCATGCTTCAAATGATGTCATTAGGAATCTCCGAACAGATGAAGAAGTAAAGGAGAGAAAACATCAATGGACATTCATGGTCCAATCTGAACAGAAGAGAATAATAAACAATTTCTCCTACAAGAGCCCTTTTGCTGGCATCACTAATCCTATTGAAAGGATGGAGAGGATGTTTAATTGTTGTAAGGATGGCTCATACTTCAAGAGGAAGCTTGTTGAGTAGGGGCCTAGAGAAGTAGAAGTTGAGGAATCTGTTCATGAGGAGGCAATGCCAGCTCAATCCTCAATGCATGCTACAGAAAGCCATCCAGTACCAGTTGGTGTTCAACCAACGGTTGTTTATTCAGTAAATCCTGATGAGGGAGAGCATAGGCAAGAAGAAGATATTGCTGAGAATATGTCTGGGGATGAAGAGGTTGATCAACATTTCCCCTCTCCTCAAATTGACCAAGGAAATGAGCAAGTATTTGATGATAGGCTTGCAGTAGATTTTTATGATGACGATTAATTGTTGATGATGTAAGGGTCCTAGCTTGTACTCAGTTCTTAGATGATGATAACTTTGTAACTTCCAAGGAGTTCAAGGATTTTATAATCAAGGTCAAGCAAGATGAATTCAATGAAAAATTGAATAAGGCAAATGAAGGAGTTGATCCCTCATAGTATGAGGAGGTCACTAGGCAAGTCCTCCAAGAGATGGACTATGATGCCTCAAGGATTACTCCTGAGCAAGGAAGGAGGATTGTAAAATAAAGTGGGGTGCTCTTGTTGCCAGAATGGGACCTTGCCTCAACTATTGCTTTGGATACTATTAGTCATCAAGATGAGGATGTAAGGATGCATTAACATCAGATGAGCAAGCTGAGTAGGCTTATTTTGGATCAGTTTCAATCCAAATTTGGAAACCTTAGCTATTTGGGCAATGGACCTGTTGTGACCATTTCACACATCGCCCCATTGCAAATGGGGGCCCCCTGTTTTCGCTTTTTGCCTCGGTGTTGCAACTGCTTGTCACTTGTCTTTTTACAATGAGGTCATCATTTTGAGGGTTCCAAGTCATCTGAGCCAAGTCAAGAATCCATGCTTGAATCAGCGCATAGACGTCATGGAAGTGCTCAGAAGGCCCAGGAAACGAAGATCGCCTGTGAATTAGGCCAATTCTGAGACTTCCTACTTTTTAGGAAATCTTGCTTTTTCGCTTTTTCATTTTTGGCATTTTTGGGCCAAACAAGGTTCCCTATTTTTTAGGGTTTTGCTTTTTCTATTTTTAGAAAGTTTCTTTTTTTTGGAAAGTTTCTATTTTTGGAAAGGTCTCGAATTTCAAAAATCCACTCAGAAGTTCAAAAAAATCGAAAAATCACTCAGAAAATCAAAATTGAAAAATCATAAAAATCTGGAAAAGCAAGTAAAAAGCATGAAAAATCTGGAAAAATCAGACTGTAAAACATTAAATTCTGGAAAAATTATTCAAAACCAGTCAGACCTGAAGCGCAAAATCACAGAAAATTAACTCAAAAAAGATGGAATTCATGAGAAATCTGGTTAATTCTGAAGAAATTCGCCAGCCATGAAGGAGGTCCTTGAAATGTGGGACGGAAAGAAGGAAGGAAAGTCTGGCAGCTTGTGAAGTCCGCCCAGCAGTGAAGGAAAAATGTCAAGGACTATCCAAAGTCCGCCCTGACTTTGGCAAGACATGCAAGGAAAATCCGCCATGCTCAAAGGATGTCAAGTGCCAAGATCCTTGGAAGTCCGCCCTCAATGTCCTAACCATATACAAGACTCGGACTCGCCTCGGACTCGGCAAGCCAATTTTTGACTCGGACTCGGACTCGGAGCCCAGACTCGGCAAAGACTCGGCAAATAGAAAAACCCAAGAAATTCAGAGATTTTTAAGGATTTAACACTTGTTTCACGCACCCTTTAATAAATAAACCTTAAAGACACAATAACATCATCAAATAGAAATTACTATGATCTCATACACAAACATACATCGATCACATAAGTATAAACGCAAATTTTAGCTGAAGGAAATAACACATTCAAATATATAAATATTGTCAAATGTATACAAAACTCATGGAATATGAAATCCATGGCATCAAAACAAATATCAAAATTAAAAATATAAGTCTATGGCTCAAAAGAGCTTGTATTACTCATCCCAACATCACGACAAGTCATGCGCTAGTGTCTAAGATAGGTCATAGATGATGATGTAGCCATGATATTTTCTTGCATCTCAATGATTGGTGTGTATATTCAAGTGAGGAATTTATTATTAAATTTTTATTGTAGCCTTCAAGACTGCATGCTTTGTTGTCTAATGTATGGAACAAGATAATCCTTGATTATGGCTTTGACTGCAAAAGATGCAAAGATTTACAACAGGGGATATGTATTTTGTAGGTTTAACGATCATGATTCATCATTGGCCTATAACATGCTTAGACCTATAGTTTGATGAGGTTTTGGGGGAAACACCCCAATAGGATCAAGGGGTAGTGCCCTTCGCGGGGGTCTGGGGGCAGCGCCCCCAGCGGGGTCAAGGGGCAGCGCCCCTTGTGGGGGTTTGGGGGCAACGCCCCCAGCGGGGTCAAGGGGCAGCGCCCCCAGCGGGGTCGAGGGGCAGCGCCCTGGGCGCGCTCCCTGTCGCGATACAGGGCGGGGTCGAGGGGCGGAGCCCCCGCCACCAAGCCCAAATGAAGACCTTCAAAACCACACAAATCTTCATGGCGCGCACCATTTAATTAAAAAAATTGTAAATTAAAGACACTAATTACATATTTAAAAAACATCAAGGTCGAGATTTAGCCATTTAATTAAGCAGTTCTGAAACTTTAAAATGTGTTTTTTTTGACACACACGCCCACAAAGTGACGGCCGAGTCTTTGGCTCGGGACTCGGCGAGTCTCGCGAGTCTCGCGAGTCTCGGCAAGTCAGGCGAGTACTCGGCATCCGAGTCCCAAAGACTCGCCAAGCCTCACTCGCCTCGGGACTCGCCAAGACTCGCCGAGTCTAGGCGAGTCTTGTAACTATGGTCCTAACATCCTTCAAAGTCCGCCAAGCATGTCCAAAGGGCATAGATAGTCCGCCCTCACCTTGTCCAAATGCTTGGAAAGTCCGCCATGGTCTATGAAGAGAAAAAAAAATCAATTTTTGTCAAGTGTTTGGTGCCTAGTCAAGGGAAATTCGAAAATTTTCCTAAGTATAGAGGCCAAAGGGATGAAAAATTGAGGTTTTTGGCTAAGTATCATGACATTTTCAAGAGGTTAAGTGCTAAGTCTGAAAGGACAAGTGCTAAAGAAATTAGGCTATGGCAAAGAATAAAATGAAGTATGCCTAGCACAAAAGTGAAGAGAAATTTAAATTTCGCCTAAAGTCTTGAATGTCTAGAAGAAAAGTTGGCCGAGTATACAGAGAAAGATGCGCAAATCAAAGGAAGGAAGGATCGCCCTTGGCCAGAAGGAATAAGAATTTGTCGAGCGTCAAGAAAATTCGCCTGATGAAGACATCCAGACAAGGATTTTTCCTAGAAAAATTCGAACGAGCAAGAGAAAATTTAACTTTGGCAGAAGAAAATAAGCTCAGTGCAATTAAAAGCTCGCCATGGCAAAGAAGAAAATAGGGATCTGGCATAACATTTATCGACGGAATGGCTAAAGTTTTGACTTGGCTAGACAAAATTGAGAATAAAATTGGAAAATAAACTTTTGGCCAAAGAAAATGAAGAGGAGATTGGATAAAAAAATAAATGACAAAAGTCTTGAAAGTTTGCCTTGATAAAATAAATAAAACAGTCTCAAAGAGTTCGACTTCTAGAGAGAGAGTATGGCAAATCGGTGAGAATTCCGACTTTGGGAGATTAAAATGGAGAATTAAATATGAAATATGCCCGTGCCAAGATGAAAACTGCAAAGAGAGTATGGAATTCGCTTTGAAATGATAAATTCGACACAAAATTCACCGTGACTTCAGGAGAGAGTGTTAAAAATTTAACTTCGGAGCTAGAATTCAAGAGAGAAAATCTGAATTTGTTTATTTTATTTCTTGCAGGTGGATGACGACACGAGGCAGGCGAATCTTCAAAGAAGAAGCAATGGCGTGGAATGGTGGCAAGTTTGCTTCAAGCCAAATGGAGTGAGGGAAAAAGGATGGGACAAGCATGAGAAAGTCCAACCTTGCCTAAGCATAGCATGTCCAAACTTTTTTAAGGCATGTTCAAGGCAAAATAAATTCTAACCTGGATAAGAAAATGTCTTGAGCATCATGAAGTCCGACTTTGATTGAAGAAAAACGTCCAAGCTCATGTGAAGTCCGCCCAAGGAGAGGATGAGAAAATTAGCTAAAACTCAAAAAATTGGCTAAGTGTTGATACCTTGGGGAGAAGAATTCACTAAGTGTTGGACGGAAAACAGGAAGGATGAAGAGGAAAATAAAGAGGATGTGAATAAAATCCTTGTCCAAGGATGGAATTTGTCCTACATAGCACAAGCCAAATTCAAAATTGAAGAAAAATCCACAGGCAAAGTTCATCCAAAACCTTGGCTAAATGTTGAATAGTCCATGTGAAGGTGGTACAAAATGAACTTGAATAGCCAAAATTTGGCTAAGTATGGGAAATACTTCACATAGAAAATTCCAATTTCCTCTATCATGGCGAAAGCACAGGGGCATTCTTCTCCGAATTCAAGACACTTGAATGGATATCCATACATCTTGGAAGGATTTCATCTACAATCCCAGACCTGTTGAAGCAATCAGGACAACTTCTTGAGGGATTTCATCTCCTGAAGAATTAAAGACAAGCTTCCAATCAGAATTAGATGGTGACAAGAAGAGTGTTCCAAATAGATCTCCATACTTAGACAATTTCTCGACACAAATTAGAGAATTCAAAGGGGAAATCCAAAGGAATAACATCAACCTAGTTCAAGCAAGAGGAAGTTCAAAGCAACCAACTTCAAGTCCAGACACTCGCTCCAAGGGGAAACTTCTAGACCTCAAAGGTAAGAAGAAGAAATCAAAGTCTCAAAAGGAATCCAAGATCAAAGCTAGGAAGGAACAAGCACAACGGACAGAGTCATTGGCAGGGAAAATATTCTAAGGCAAGCACGTGGAAGAAAAATGAAGCAACCAAGGAAGACATCCAACACACTGAGGTGGCGCCTCGTCATCTTCCAACCAATCAAATTGTTCCAAATCAACATGCAACAACTTTCTATTTTATTGTTGGTTTATATTTAGCAAAAAGGACAAGTGTCCTCAAGTGAAATTTTCTCATTGGTCGAAAGTGACAAACCCTAATTAGGGTTTTATTTTGTAATCTCGGCCGTTGATTTGAAATCAATCTTGGCCATTGAATTGTAATTGGGGGGCATATAAATTGAGCTCGCCCCCTCATTTGTAATGTGTGGAGACAGTATATGAGATTGTTGCATTGAGACTGTTTCCGATAATAAAAGCTCTTATGCATGATTTGCTTTGAATAACTTTTATTGTCAAATAGTAAGCGAGGTTGCATATCTTCTTCCGCCATAGATTAAAGTTAGAATTAGATTAAGTAGAATTTGCTTTGAAAGTTGGTTAAGTGAATGAGAGATTGATCGTATCGATTCAATGGTGAAGTATTGCTCATACTTTCTTCAAATGGATGATTTGCATTCGATGCGTAAAGTTAGCCTGAGCTTATAACTGTGGAAGCTTAACTTCAGCCTCATTCGAGGTTTGAAAATTATTATCACACCCCTTGAAGATTGCACCCATTTTGCGTATGTTGTCCAGCAGGAGGCGAAACAAAGTGTGGTTTTTCCCCTTCACCGAATCCTTACTGTCTCTCAAGTTCTTAGGCATAGAATAGACATCCTAAACCCTTATCTTTTTGCTATTTTTTGAGATCCACATTGAAAGTCCTAAGTGAAGAGAAGCCTTTAATGATAGATCCACCTAAGTCCCACACTTGTGAAAAGTTCTTTAACGTAAGTCCCCTTGTTTATTACCAGCAAATCACAACGTCCATTGAGCTTATCCACATGTCGAGACCCGACAAAAGAAACCTTGGAATCGCCATATGATCTTCTCGCAATCTTAGCATATGCGGTGGTTTTTCAAGAGAGGATAGAGTGTCTTTGGACATTTTATTCTGTGTGTTTGATGGATGATAAAACGTACACCAACAGGACCCTGCTACGAATAAGCCAAGAGTTGCTGATTCTATTCAAGAGATCTCCGGTTCAGCCCATTAGGCCATATCCTTGGTGGTGCATATTGCCATGTTTAGTGCAACAACTGCTAGAAGGCAACAAGCTGAATATGAAAATTACATGCTATGCATGTAAACTTGTAGGATGAATACAATAAAGTGGTAGCTCAGCTCCCACAAACTCAAGTTGCTACTCTTTCCCCTCCAGCCACTACATCTGCAAAGTTTTCAGTGCAAGAGTGAGAATTGAAATTCTCTCTCTTAGGATAAAGGAGCTAAAAGAGCAGTTAAAGCAAAGCAAAGAAAATGAGAAGTTAGCTAAAGACGAGACAAAGAAGATAGCAATTAATATAATCGATATTCTTTTGGGTCATAGGCTATCTTGTGTGCTTCATAGAATTGAAGGTGCCTGGAGTGCTTTTGATGGGCTGCAAAAGGCATATGCTTGAACTATAGAGCAGTTTCCAGGAGGTTCTGAATAAGTGGATTTTAGGGGCCACTTCAATAAAAGAAATTATTAAAATGACATCTTTTGATAGCAATGCTCCTAGGAATTTGGTACAAATAAGTGAGCAGGTTGATTTAATGGGAGAAGTCTTCGCCTTCCAAGCAAAATTGGATATGCAATTTAAATCCAAATTGAATGTTTGAAGGTATCAAATAAGGGATAATGCCAAAGATTATGGACAACTCAGGTGCCATTAAATCTTTGGACGTATGGAAATCTGAATTTGCTAGCATTATTCCCTCTTTGTCATCCTATATTTATAAAGATGGCAAGCCAGATTTAGCACTCCCGAACACTTCAATTGATGGATTATTTAAGTTGGAGTCTAATCTGGACAATTTTGCAAAAGAGACAAGGACAATCACAGATACCAGATATAATGCCCACAATAATAAGGTCCAAAAAATTTTAAGTTTACAATGGCCTTCTGAAGAGGAGTATATCTCATGGTTGGATCAATATATTGAATAAATATCTCCTCTATATCTTTTTGTCTTTTTGCAAAGGTAAAATTCTTTTGTCTTTGGTGGTCCAGTCAGCATCTTCCTTAAAGGTTTTTTTAAGGATTGCAGTTTCAAAAGGTGGTAGAAGAGCTCAACGGAATGATTACACCTCCACCTTTTATATTTCATTATTTCAGGATCAATGGATATTATCTTCAACAACACATGCAACTGTTTTGTCTTTTAGTGAAAGATTTGTTTCTTCTACGAAGTAGTTGTAACTTGTTTTGTTTGATTCTAAAGGGACATGATTGTCAAATGAACATGTGACATTTGTCCATGGCCTGAAGCTTGTTTGCTCCCTTGTTTCTATAAAAGGGAATTTAGGGCCATTTTGTAGAGTATCTTGGAAAATTTTGTAAGCAAAGCGGCTGTAATTTAGGTCTGTATATGTCCAGTTTAGGTTTTCTTGGAGAAGAATGTCAATGTAGTTGATAATTTTGTATGACAGTACTAGTTCAATACATGAATATACTATAACAATTCTGCAGTCAGTTGTCTCCCAAATTGTATATATCTTGACTACTAATGAATAGACATTGATCAAGGATCATTTTATTCATCTTTGCAAGCTTTCTGCACATGTGTATTTCTTTTATGGCCTCTATTCAAGGAGTAGATTAATTTGCTATATAAGGAATATTGAGAGTTTTGAATGCATATAGGGATTGCTAAGAAGAATTGATTGTAGATTTTATGTGGTGTCAATATAAGGCATTGATACTAAGCTTTCACAAGAACTTGGTTATGTTGTGCAGGGTTTGATTGCATTTTCTTTGACTCCGTTGCCTAGGTCTGAGGCACCAGTCTGAATGAGTATTCTGGTTATATTTCCATGGTCATCAAATTTAAAACCAAATTTCCCTCTTTGTTATATTTATTTCATAATGTTATTCACATGTTCTCAGATCCAAACTGCATAGAACTCCAAGAATTTAGCCCTTCATGTGTGTTTATCTGTAAATCTTGGGTCATATGAAGAGTACACATCTGTTTAAGGCAATATCCTTATAAATTTTGTAAAATTCTAGTAGATATTGCATAGGACCAGCCTCCTAGGTTTTGCAGAGCCTAAAGTGTAGAGGAGAAAATTGTTAAACCTTTCTCTTGTTCGTTGGCCAATCCCTTAGAACAATTGAGCATAAGAGTTTGCTATTCATTTAGATTGTTCTATGAATCATTTGGAATTATCCTAAAATAAACCAACAGCACCTTCAAATCATTTTTCCAATCCTTCAAAAAACTTACAAGGAAACCTTCACAACCGATGTTACGCACAGCTGCATGGGAATCAACATGTGCTATGTTGGCTATGTTGTTCCGGTATGTTGCATTTAGTTTTTCAACTCTTAGGAAAACTTAGTCTTTCATTCCTTTGAAAGACAATCTATATAATTGTATTATTGCTTACAATCTTATCTTGCTCCTATCTTTATACTAATTTAGCTAAGAATCTAATCTACCAAAAATTACAAAAAGCATCCTTATAACTTATAAGGATGAGATGGAAGATAAGTCTAAATCACTAATTCATATCTACTCTTTATTCGGCTTATTTAGCTTAATAAAGGACTTTTCACTTTAATCCTTTCAATATATTCAAACTGAACCTGAGCGGAAGTTCCTATCCATTCCAAAAACTCAACATATTGTAAGGAGTCATGGATTCTTAAATGAGTGGACAAGTTGTCACAGCCACTCCATGCGACCCTTCCAACATAGAGGAGGAAATTTGGATGCTAGCAGCCATAAAGGGCAATGCTTCTTTGTTTTTGTAAATTCTGTATTCAACAGCTGTGGCTGGGTCTCTTAAAGTTATTACAGTCAAAGAAGAGCAGTGCCAGTTTTTGATTTAGGAATATTCTTTTGACTGCTGTGTTGCTAGCTAATGTAACTATCACAAAGAGACCCCATGTTTGGTAATTTCCAATGCCTAGCCATGAAGGCTTGTAACTTTGTAATGTCCCACCCCAGGTGGACACTTGCTAACTGGATTGCTGCCTTGTTTGATTTGTTTGTTCTTTCAAGGTTTTCTGATATATTTGCAATGTTTGATACAACCATATAATGCAGCAAAATAGAAGATATTGCAATAATAATTTTCAACTCAGAAACTAAACATTACATAGGGAATACAGCTGAAAATTCCAAATTTTTATATCAGCTTAGATACTAAGTATTTTTCACAAAATATTGACAACCCAGTTCATATAATATCCCCCATTTTTTAAAACAGCAATACCTAGAAAATGTCGGGGTTACAAATCATGAACTCATAGGTAAGATATGCCTTGAAACCCTTTGAAATGGATGCCAGAATGAAGTGTAAAGTTTGCAGCAGTATAACAACAGCAACAATGATAATAGACTCCAACAACGATCACTATCACCAATCCCCATGCCTAGTGCAAAATTGCATACAATTAAATTGCTAAAACCCTTACCTGACAACCACTTGTTTATTTAAGTGCTCTTGTAGTTCTCTTTGTTCTTAAAATAATGATCAATATATTTGCATTATTCTGATATTTCATTCAAACCCTTGAATACTTTTGAAATTCTTCTCCAATGAAGCTTAGATGTGACCTTCGTGTGAAGCCACCAATCAACTACAACCCTTGGGTGATCTTTCTCACCTATAGGAAGCACAATTGAAGAGAGGCTACATTCTCCAAGATTGAAATTACAACAAAACCCTAGGTTTCACCTCCAAAGCCAAAGCACAAAGCCAAGTTGAGAGAAAATGATCAATCATAATGAAATGAATTCCAAAAATGCCCTTACATAATATTCCATTTGCATTTGACTTCATCTCATTTAATTTACTTTAATTTCATTTTCCTTTCCCTCCTTTCTGGTGCACAACTTAAATATAAAGTATACTTTATTATTCACTTATATCTCCCCTTTATTTAACACTTATTATAAAGTATACCTTTAAAAGCATTTAAATCCCCTTTTTAAATAAAGTCCACTTAATTCATTAATGATATGCACTTAATAATTAATTATTATTAAAGTATAACTTTAATAATAATTATAATATTATAACTCCATCATTAATCATCATAAATCAATTTTGACTTCACCAGGAGGTAGCCCACAACATTCACTGCTAATTAGGGTGCCTTACTATAAATAGTAAGGTTGGCCTCTATCAACACACTGACTTACTATAAATAGTAAGTATACACAAATGAAGCTAGAAACCCCTAAATAACCAAGCCTCAAAATATACAAAGGAACTAGAGGTGCTAACGCTGCAAACTGCCAATTGAGATACCAAATATCTCCAAAACAGAGCCCTCTAATCACCTTTATTAGCCTACGAGGACCCGGTGATAGGCTAAACCACCAAACTCTGATGCTCGCTAAAATGGGGACATTACAAACTTCCACATCCAATAGTAAAGGATGTTGTTAGGGTTCAAGTCATAACATGCCACATGCCTACAATTGATAATTGAGTTGCTTCCCAGTGCCCAACAATCAAGTGAATTCAAAGCAAAACGTCCAACATTGAATATTGATTATGTAGAGCTTGTACGCTGGAGGGTATGTAGGTCCCACAACATCAGCTTAGGGGATAGGAATCTTATCTTTCCAGAAAAGGAAACAAATGGCATGGGCCCTTGCAATAAATCCAATTAGCAAGTAAGCTAATACAATGCCCAAAAATGAGTAATATTGCCTAGTCACAAAGAGACAAATGAGTGTGGGCCCTAACGGATTAGATGTAGTGCCTAGGCAACAAGGAATAAATAATTTTCCCTTATGTTCAGCCCAACTTCTATGGATCTCATTGATTAGGAAAGTCCAAGCAAGAGACAAATGCTTCAAAGGAGGATGTGGATCCTAGCCAACTTATGCAACCAAATTCTAATGTGAAGTTTGAACCTCCATAGGAATTCTAATGGCCAGGTTAGCATGTGGGCCCCTTCAAGGAAACCGTCAAAAACCAAAGCATGAAAGTAGAAGTGAATAATTAGATGCCAAGGAGGATGATAATGAAGTGACAAAACACCATGGATTAACTAATTAAGTTGCATAAGTAATAATAATTGCACTATTGTTTGACATCATCGAGATTGAGAAATGCCCTAAAGCAACAACCAAAAAAGACATGATGACAAGGAATAACTTGAAAACTATCACCAAAATTAGAGCAAAATCCAAAAATCAAATTGCCATGTTTTTGGTTGATGGAAGATTGTATTAAAGTAATATTGTAATATTTAGAAGTCGTTAGGATAGACTTTAGGAATATTCTTTATTATTTTAGTTGTTATAAGTTTTCTTAGTTGTCGATCTTATCCTTATTAGATAGATCTTTGTAATCTCTTATTTAAGGAGTCTTTCACTCCTTTGTTTATATCAAATATCTTGGTAATCATTCTCTATGTTATTACTTTTCCTAATATGGTATCAGAGCTTGGGTTTTGAAAATTCTCGGGATCAATGAGCGCATGGATTCCACAAACTATGGCAATGACAAATTGCGCGTGAGAGACACGGAAGAACGTGCCAAAGGACATCATATAGATCAGCCAAGGAAAATCTTGGATTTTTTCCCTTTAAGTTTTTGGTGAATTTTTTCAAATAAATTTGTGGGTTAGTTCTTGTGCAAATCATGGATATTTTTTATTTGAAATTTGCGCAAGCGTTTCTAGAAAAAATGCATGATTATTTTTTGCAAATCACACTTGTTTTGTGATGAAATTCATGTCCTTTTGTTTGGAAGAAATCGTGCCAGCTTTCTATCAAAAATCATGGGTGTTTTTGTCGACTTACACAAATATTTTTGTTGGTTTTAGGCATGCATCGGGATTCTTCGACTTAGGAGATGTGATATTTTGTAGACGTGACAAGTTTTCTGCTAATTTATTTGACAGTTTTTTCTTCAAATTTCAGGTTTGTGTATGACGGGATTTTTGAAGATGTTTTTAACAATTTTTTCACAAAATAGTGGGCTTTTCTTAGATTTTTAGTGACTGAAAAATTGCTACTAGGGTTTCTGGTGCATTTCAGACCTGCATGTGACTGGGAGCTTGATTTTGGCAATTTTTAAAAAAAGAGTGTAGGTTTTCTTGCTGCCACCTAGGGTTTTTAGGTGAGTCTCTACAATTTCCAGAATTTTCTTATAGATTTTTGATGGTTTTCTATAAAATCATGGCTGCGGCGTTGATTGGGGTTTGACCTACAAGTCTAACAGCAGCAAGTTTTTTCATTTTCTGTGATTTCGGATTGTGGAAGGGATGACTTTATTGCCTAACATCGTGTTGGAAGGCAACCGGAGGTTCCCTGGCAAAAAATTATAACACCTGGAAACAGAGGATGTTCATAAACTTTGAATATAGGTGCCTTATGGGATTGGAAAACTATTTAGACTCTATTTGGGCTATTAGTAATTCTGATGGTGCTTTATGCGTGTGGAGTTTGGGCTAGTAGCACTTTAGGCACCAAATGGATGTAGATAGAGAGAATCCAAAAATGCAAGATCGCAAGAAAACTTATGTTAAAAAATTTGCTCCGCTATGAGATTATTCTTGTTGAAACAAGTACAATTCCTATCGAAGCCATTGCTATGGTGTGTCTTTTAAGATATCTGCAAAAAAATGGGCAGATGGAGGCAAATCAATGACCCAATGTTGTCTTTAAAGATGTCTTGAACGAAAGAAAGAAGTCATGGATGAAGCTAAATTGTAGGTTGATGAGAAAATGACACATCGAATTGAATGTTTGCCATAATAATGGCGAAGAAATAAAGACATTTGTTGCAGATAAGTTTCACAAGTTTGTGGGAAAAGATGTTGGGGAGAAAGAAGAAATGTTATGTTAAGGAATTTAACCGCAGTTCTGACCATCAATAAAAGGCCTATTTGGAGGCCAATATCCCTTGGAGAGCAAAGATTATCATAGCTTAGTTAAGGACTAACTCACATTGTCTTTAGTGTGAAATAGGTAGATGAAAAAGGCCAAAAGAGGTGTGGGAAGAGAGAATTTGTGTCTTTTGCACAGCTGGGATGGTGGAAACAAAAAAGTACTTTATTTTGGAATGTAAAGCTTACAATGACATCCGCGTCAAGTACACAAGTAATTTAGCAACAACTTCATTTCAAGATCTATTCAGCAAGGAGATGGTTGAGAGAATCGGGGAGTTCATTATCAGGTTGAATATTAGAAGATCAACACTTCAAAAGACAAAAATGACATGGTCTGCTGTCCCATAGGCTATCTTTGGCCTCATGGAGGTTAAAAATCTTTTGTTCTATTCTATTCTACTTCTTTGTACTTGAATGTCCTATCATTTGGATTGCATGCTGACATTGCTTGGAATTTTAAGGTGCCAAAGATATGCAAGCTTCTAGTTCTTTGAGTAAAAGATTTAGATTCTTTTCTAGATAATCATTTCTTGTTTCTAGAGGTTTTCATAATCCTAAGTTTGAAAAAAATCTGCATGTCCACATCTTTGATTCTTGAATGCCCAGGATTTGACATTGTCATGACATGGAACAGTTTTAAATTTCTCTTGTCTCTCTACAATTATTTCTAGTATTATTTTGATACTTAGTTTTCTGAGGTCAATTACGCATAAGAAAACATATTAGTTGTATGCATCTTTAATTTGCCGATAGGCTATATTTGTGTGAGGTTTCACCCAAAATGTTGTCTCACGTTCGAAAACAACTCTCAATTCACTGTTAAATGATTTTCAGGTGACAAGATTTGTGGGTTACTTTATAAAAGAGACTTTAATCAATGGGGTTATTTTGATACCATCATCACATTATATCTCTGGTACAGGTCAAATCTTAGCATTCATTACTTCTCTTGTTGACTTGTTGTCCACCTCTTTGCCTTTTATCAACTGCCCTACATCCATCATCATTGGACCACATATAAAGGAAGCTTTGAGGCATAGGGTTTGATGCATGCTTTGAAAGACATAGAGGAAGAGCAAAGAGTTGCAGAGGAGAAGATAAGTTGAAGAGAACAGAGTTGAAGGAATTGGAAGATTTTTTAACCCTTGTGTTTTTTCCACGTTGAGACATGATTTGAACTATTGGTGAAATTGGAACAATCAACATGCATATACCAGCAATACAGCTTCCTAGTTTCTGAGAATTCCTCTACAAGGCCATATATTGTTTCCTAATTTGTAAATTCAATGATAAAAATGAGGTAGGTTGGTGTTAAAAGTAGATTGAATAGAAAAATCTGTCATGTATTCTCTACCTTATAAGTAGTAGTGAATTGAGAGCACAAGAGAAAAAGCCTACTGCAATGCGAGCTTGCTTATAATTGTATGCAATACCCATTAGAGTTGTAGCCTAGCTTATCCTTGTGTAGGCTTATTTACCAAATAATCTTCATGTTTGTAAGATATTTTACATTTTTTAATGGAGCGTCTTGTGATTTTCCTTCAAAAGACCCTTTGTTCTCTATATCTGGATTAGGTACTATTGTCCATACTTTTAATATTGATATTACAATTGAAGGAAACAACTCCAAAATAAGGGATTACACATGTACAACAGTAAATAGAAAGCATGTTTATAAACAAAAAAGTAGGATGCTTGCAACTTGCAGGCAAGACCAATATCATCAAACTCTAAAATCAAGAATAATACATGAGAGATTGTAGGGAAAAGATTGAGGTCATGTCTAATAGAGTCTCCTCTTTCACATAGTTCATCCCACCCAAGTGTTTTTTGCACCATTGTTGTCCTAATTCCGAATAGTGAATGGGGATACAAACTTGACTTCAATAGTTACAAGGGATATTTGTTCCTCACTATTTGACACAAAGGCTTATGGAGACTGCAATTGGGTGGATACTAAACACCTCGATAGTAGATGGAAGATTTGTCTTATTTTCATCAGGTTTGTGTTCGATTGTTTCTAGGAAAAGCTAATGATTGACATTAGATTACCATTGGATTCTTTTGTAGATTAAGTTGCCTTTGTTATTTGAGTTCAGGACTCTTGTACAGTGCATGTTACATATTTCCACATATTTGTAAGGCTCATTTTTAAAACTTCCTTTTAACTTCCTACAAATAAAATAGTATTGATAATGATGCTTGTATTACTATGAAAAATAAAAGTTTTCCCAAGAGATTTTGGGAAGTTTCCAAACTCTAATAGTTGTATTTCATTATTTTTGTCTTTTTTTTACATGAAAAACAATCAACCTACGTCCGAGGTTGGATAATTGGCCTATTATTCAACCTAAGATCTAGCCTCAAATTAGTGTTATGATATGTATAGTTGGAACCATACTAACAACTAAGCCTTCTGGAATGTTATGTACGACAATAGCTATGGTTGTTTCACTCTTGCAGTGGATGAAGCCCTTGATTGTCCTTTATAGCCTGCAAAGGAGACCCTAACATCAGAACCTTCTCCAATGAATGAAGAGTCATTATTGCAATAACCAACACCATCTTTTAGGCATTGACACCTTTTATGTCTAGCTTGCTAACTTCACAATGTTGTTCAAGGTATTGCATAGCTAGAGGCAAGATTATGACAATGATTCTCTTTTATTAATGAGAGAAGTTTCAAATGATCTCCTAGACAACAAAATGAAGAATGCTCAAGGCTTTTTGTCTTCTTATTAATTAAAAAGGCATAGCTATAACTATGTAACTAGAGCAGAGCAATGCAATCCCCAATTTATGAAAGTTTGGGGCAATTGAAGAGGGTAATAAATTAAATGAATTGAAAGGAAAAATTATAACACGGAACGTATGCATCACATTGTTTTTCTCATCAAATATTTTTACATAGTTCAAGGGGACAAGATTGACAAAGATAAAAATTCAGTAGTTATGACTTGATATGAAAGTAGCTTTTAGATGTGTTTGGAAAACATCAAAAACAAAACTTGCAAAAGATTTATAGCAGTTTTATATCAGAAAGCAATGTTACCAACAAATCCTCTGCTAAATAACTTAAGTATCAAGGCTTAACGATGGATAAGCATTCAGCAAAATTTATTGGAAAAATCAAGCATAACTCTTTAAGGAGTTAGCCAAATAGTGACTAAAACCACTTGACAATGATGTCAATATGACAAGTGGTCTTTATCTTGACAATATCTTGAAAACGTATTGACTCTTATGATTTAGTATTTTATAATTTATAATAAATATTAGTGTTTTTATAATTTAGTTTTATTTTAATAGTTTTCAATTATTTTATTTAGTATATATTGTAGCTTTATTTTAACATTTGTTTTATTTTTAATTTAATTAAGTTATATGTATGCATTTTATTTTCTTGATAAAATACTGATAATTGAAAAGGAAAACAAATTAGTTATTTTATTTAAGTAAACAAATTAAGTAAATAAGTTATTAATAATTCTAACAAATTCAAGAAGAAAAAATAGGCAGTTTGAAGCTTGTGCTTGCCAATCACACAAGGGTTTCCATGAATCCCAATATCGGTGCAACCTTTTCCAAAATACCAACCCATTGCTTCTCATTCTTAGGTTGTATGATGTTCCTAGCCCATTCCATAGACCTTGTAAATGGGTCTCTTGGGGAGGCCACTAATATCGTTTACATAGCTGGGTTTAGACCACCTAATTTACCTTTGTACATGGCAGTAAGAATCGATAACCAAAATGACCCAAAAATTATACCTATAATACCTATATTACTAGGTAACCGAGACAAATACCACTATCCATGGCATGGGTAATTACAATACATAAATCCCAAGGATTAATACTCAACAAAGCAACAATTGATATTGGTAAAACGGAAATATATGGCTTAAATCAATAGAACCAACATTCTTCTTTGATTGGTACTTAAGAATGAAAATCAATCCTTACATTAGGAGAAAAGAAGAGGCTCAACTATAGTTACTCTCATTATAATGATTTGAGGTACACAAGTTTTAACCTTATGCAGGTAACCTTTCAAGTTTCAATGTATTATTTTTCTTATCATCTTAATAATATATGTTTGAGGAAAAAATAAGTTCTAACTAATACGTTCACACCTATTTGATGTACAGGTGGATGCTTGGCAATCATATACCAATGCATCAAGAGATTTGTACATGATACTAATTTTATATTAACTTGTCTTTATTTCCATTGCTTAACATAAACTGACTTCCTGTTGTCTTCAAAATATACCCTTAAAATAAGAGCTATAGTACCTTTATGATATAAGTCCAATAACTTTCTATTCAAATGCGTAGGAACAAAAGAAAGAAAGCAGAAAGCTCATTCCTGGCTCATTTGATAGAAGCAAAGAAAGCTGGGGATTGCATTCCAAACAAAATTGAATTTAAAAAACTTTCCGTCAATTGATTATAATCAAATATGTAATACAAGAATATTTCATAAGTCAGAGGATATTATATGCATTTCAAAATTGCAAATTAAATAGCATCTTCAGACATTTGTTTCTCATTATCAATATAATGTACAAAATAAAAGTGAACCTACACAAATAATATTTTATACACAAAAAAATAAAAATCTAATGCACCCTATTTAAATATTACTTTATATACATCAAATTGGTAAATAAAAATAATGTATCTCTATGCACAAATCGAATTTTACAATATTGCATATTAGCTTACATATAGCATTTTATGGGCATAACCATTGCCCCTCCTTCCAGTGCAAGTGCTAGTTATGATTTAAATAAATTGGCCAAACCCTTACCCATCAGTTTTAAGATTATTTTAGTTACTAATTTTTTCAGACCATTATACTGACCTCGCACATATAACTGATTACTAAAATGTAAATTTGTAGAAAGTATCGGACAAATTAAAAGGTAGGAAATGCACAGCTGACAATGTAGAGAAAGTTGACTTTACCAAATGGTTATTGCTTTCAGGGTTAATCCCATAGTTATTGTCTTTCTTCTCAAGGTACAGTGAATGACCAGGAATTATGCTTGATAGTTGGAATCTCGTTATTGTCTTGTTCAGCATGTTTTAAATAAGTACAAGACTTTTAAAGTTCTCTTTGGTAGTGATTTATCCTTTGTGATACTTAAATATTACTGGATCAATCATTTGTTGTTCAATGAAATGTTTATGCACAATTGTTTGTGAGATGTTGGAACCAGATGGAGGAGAGACTGAATGATTTCTTCATCTTTGTGGAAAGGCTTTCTAATACACAGGGTTTACTTTTGCAGATACATGAACTTGGTATGAAACTCAAGTTGCAAAAGAATCAGAATCTTGAGCTGAGACGTCAAATCCAAGGTCTTACACTTCTCTTTCAGTCATTGGCCATTGTTATGTTTTAAAATATATGATTTTGAAGGCTCGTTTTGCATAGAGATACATATATACTAAAGTAATAAGGAAATTTATATTCAGTAAACAATAAAATGCCATCAAGTGGTTAACTATAAACTGAAATAGCATACACAAAAGTACAGGCTTAATGCTTGAGAATACTGCTTAAGTCTAGAACTAAAATCTAATCCTTCAAAACCATCTTTAAGATCAGGGAACTCTAATGTGAGACCAATAGAATAATTGCCAATTTGACTGCTCACATTACATATTCTTACCGTGTTAGAAATAATATAGTTTAGATTGATTAGAGAGGGATCTATAGAGGTCCTCACCAGCACCAGAAGAAACATGATTACAGGTACAACCATTAAAGCTATTACATCAAGAAGCCCTTAGAAAGATCCATCTAACAGATAGAAAACCAATATGAAGGAGAAAATACAATGCACAGACACAACAAGACCACTAGGACAAAGACAAATGGACAAAAGGCTAATGGGAAAACCCATGACAAAACACAAGAAAGAAGATTCAAGAGGCAACAACTGCCCTCTGACTTCTTTGGGAGAAGAGTCTTTCCATCATCTGCTAGGAACCTTCATCAATCATCTCTTGAGCATCCAACTGAAGTTTTTCAACTTTTATCCTATGTCCCCTCCTTTTCTTGGTAGTACTGATTGACAACAAACTCCCCATAGAAGTGATGCTCCTCAAGCAATCCAACATCTCTTGATTCGATGGGAAAACCAAGCAAGCATTCCTCTTCCCATTCAGCCAAAACATTGATCTATACCTGATGCCTGGTGTTGGTCCTTCAAAGAAATTTGAAGTTTTGTTTCGCACTCAAACCTCTAGAATCTCATAGTGCATCCCAGATGATGCCATGTTCTGACCTGACATAAAGCATCCATGATTCCTCCAAACAAAATCCTCATTGGCTGACCCCTGTTTGGGAAACCAGTTTTGCAGTAAACCATATTTCATTGAGTAGCCTTATGAGGGGAAGAACATTCAGATCTTTTATGTTCAAATCTGATTGTAACTAAAGTATCTCATTTGCAATCCTTAAAAATCCGCAATCTACAACCTAGAGCCAGGGGAGAATTGCAGGTTTAGAGAGCGGGGAACTGGGCTGGAGAGATCCACATACACACAGGCCTTGGCAAATGTATGAAACTCTAGATACGAATCCATTTTGATGAAAACTCCAAGCTTTTCTGCTAGTAGTTTGGAATATCCCACCCCTTGTTGAGATAAATGCTAAATTGTAAACTGCCTGTGGTTGCTTGTGTTTTTTTGGTTGGGTTTGATTTTGTTTTGATATTTGCAAGATGTGCCAGGAAATGCGAAAAATAAACACATACAAAACCAGATGAAAAAGAATGCTGAAAGTAATATTGTAATGTTTCAATTCAGATTATGGTATCTTTTACGATGATCAATATACTTTCAAAAACAGAACTATCTTTGCATTACATTAACAACACATTCATACCCGGAATGCAAATATAATTTCTGGAAAGATGTAACAGCAAACCAATGAAACCCTCAACTCAAACACCTATTCCAAAGTACAAGCTTCTCCACCATAAACTTAGTTGCAAACTGAAACAATGCCCAAGAGGTCCACAAGGAAACTGAATATATGCCTATAGCCTGGACGTTTCAGCCCTGAGCTTCACACATCCAATATATGAATTGTTCTTCACTTCAGAAATGCTTCAATCTGTCAATTTAAGCTTAGCCGCCTCTAATGTTGAAGGAACCAACTCAAAACCCAAGATATTTCAGCTAGGAACCCACATGCCTAGCAATACTGAGGTAGCACGGCCTCTTGAAAGAATGTAGAGCCACTATAAGGAACCCCACATGGTTGTTGAATGATGAGCATACAGCTGTCAAAAATTTCACAGCAGATATCTCTGGTCTCAATTGATTAATCTTCAAACCCTTGAACAATCTTTTGATGAAAATCCCCTCTATTATGCACAAATATGACTTTTGAGATAAGCCACCGATTTGCAAACCTCAGATGATCTTTCACACCCTCAAAAAGCTTGAATCAAAGAGAAGCTACGCTCTCCAAGTTCATTGCAGTTGAAAATCCTACTTTCCACCTCCAAAATGCCAAAGCACAAAGCCAAGTTGAATGAGTGATCAATAATGATCAATTTCATTTGCTTTTTGATGCCTTGTATACTCCTCATGAAAAGGCATGACCTCCAAGGAATATTCCCATCATTAAATATATTATATCTTATTTGCTTTTGTTGACTTTAATAAATTTCTCAAATAGGCGCCCAAGTCAAGTCACTTTATTATTTGGCTTAAATGCACTTTTTATAATTAACTTTATAACATTAAATAGCTTTTTATAATAAAGTCAAATGAAGTCATTTAATGTCCTCACTTTATAATTTGACTTTATAATAGTAAATAATCCCCTTTAATAAAGTCAATAAAACATTTAATGATGTGCACTTTATAATAATCTAAGTAGCCGGTTCGCAGGGTTTTGGCCTGGGTCCTGGTCCGGGTTCGCACTGGGTCCGGGTCCTTGTCCGGTCCTTCTATGGGTTCGGGTCTGGTTCCTCTGTGCGAAAAAGAACAATTTCAGACTTCGATTTAATTTGTTTTCTGCACATTGTTGTTGGATGTCGAGGGTTCCGAGTTGCAGGCTACACCCGTGGGCCGTTACAGTAGTCGCGAAAATAAAACCGAGGGTTCCTGGATGGTGCAGAGCGAAACAGATGAACGAAGATACGTATATGCTTAGGTGAAGACAAGTCTAGGTAGATTCTCTATATTTTAGAATGCAAGTCAAATTAAATTATTATACTATATATATTAGCAATAATTGTTTTATATTTATCATAATATATATAGTTGCCAATATAAATTTAATATATTTATCATAATATATATTTATATTTATCATAATATATATAGTTGCAACTTCCAGACTAAATTTATAATATATTTAGTATAATAATTTAATTTGTATTTATTATTTGTTATTATAATTATATAATTATAAATATAGCTTATAAATTTATAGACTTATAAAGTTATAATTAATTGTTAACTGATTAATTAAAATTTTATATTAATAATTTATTTTTAACAATAAATTTATATATTTTTTACATGTTTTTGTAATTTGTACTAACGAACCCAAGACGAACCGAACCCACCCCCAAAAAATTTTGCCGAACCGGCGAACCGAACCCGCGAACCCGAACCCGAACCCGAACCCGAACCGGCTACTTAGATAATAATTAATTATTATTAAAGCATTACTTTAATAATAATTAAAACTCAATAACTCCAATAATAAGCCTCATAAATCAATTCCATCTATGCTAGGAATTAGCCCACTGAACTCACTGCTCACCAGGGTCCCTTACTAAAAATAGTAAGGTTGGCCTCTATCATCCAACTAACTTACTATAAATAGTCAGTGTATACAAATAAAGCTAGAAACCCTTGAATAACATCCCCTTTGATAAGCCAAGGATTTGGAGATGCCAAACGTTGCAAACTGCCAACTAAGACACCAAATATCTCCACAGCAAGGCCCTCTAATCACCATTATTAGCCTACAAAGGCCCGATGATAAGCTAAACCTCCAACTCTGATGCTCACTCAAAAAGGGGACATTACATAGTTGAACGATATCCATAGATCAACAGACGAGGGGAATACTGTACAGATGAATCCAAAAGGGAACCTTTGAAAAAAGAATTCAATCTAGGTCCAAAAAGTTTGGCAAGGACTTAAAAATAAATTTGGTCTACTATTAAATGACATACCATTGTTCCAAACAAGAGCATGATTTGATTGAATGAAAGACTATAAGAAATAACCCCTTATAGAGAAGGGGGATAGAGGACATCTCAATCTCAAGCCAAATAGAATCCATCCACCCTGAAAATTCATCAACATTCTGAGTCCTTCCCCCAAACTTGCATATCGAGGAGTTTCCTTCATGAGAAAACAATATCTTAGTAACACTACCTTCTAGGAGAGTGACATTCAGTGGGGAGGCAGCCAAATTGTAATAACCCCGATCCCTCAGGCCAAGATTATTATCGATATGGCTAGTTTGACAATGATATAGTGACAAACTACAAGCAAATATAGAAAATCTATTGCTCGTAATCCCTCAATACAATTTAAAATGCACAGCCAAATGTGACTGAGTACAAGTAGGACTACCCTTTCTCAAAACAGAGACTGAAAGAATTATCACTGGTATCTCAGAATTACAATGTTGAGTTTCAGATGGTATACATGCAACAGATTGAATACCCTGCTGTTAAGCAACTGTTCTGAAATGATCACAATGTTATCATCTTTGTTGTTCCTAATGTCTTCGTACTAATTTTCATTGAAGGGCTTATACTCGTTGATGGACATAATATATTGGAACTCATACAAGATTAGAATATACAGTTCATTGCAAATAAGACAGCTTCAATAGTCTGGCTGAATATAGGACAGGGTTTTATAATCTTCAAATTCAAGATTAACTATAATAGTGCAGATTAATGCAGAGAGGTAATCACCAATACAGAAATGTTCATTTATAACCAGATGTATATTGCTAACCTGGTTGAGGCTGAGCACTAAGAATGTATTTGCTTGATATCAATATTGACGAATATACAGACCTCCCATTATACTTCCCGCACAAACAACAACATCTGGTGGCAAGAGAATGAAATGATTGAAATGTTTGGGCCCGTCGATTCTTCTCACTCCAAGGAAATGCAAGTCGTCGTAATAGGAGTGAACGCTTCCATTCTTCTGCATACATTCATCATTCACAGGCACAAAACGTGTGGGTCGATATCGGAACCTTGAGATTGACGAGTCTGTAGATGCCCATCCATAACCGATTAATGGACTCAACAGATATAATCGCTGGTAGCAATAACGACCATGATACTGCTTTGACTGGCATCGGAGAAACACTACAGGAGCCGCAAGAGCATATGCTTTAGAATTTGTGTTTCCTCGTCACTTTCAAATCCACGCGTTTCTTTACAATTTTACCAATTGCGGCCTTTATTCATTCCGCTTAGAGATACTCCTGCGCCTATGATAACTTCATTCCCGTTAGATAGTATACACGCAAACTTTCATGAAGACGGGTGCGCCTACAATACCTGACATTGTCTATAATATCATCCTTCACCAATGATGAACCATTATAGAGCCATCGACCATAATAATATGAATCACCACAATTAATAAATTTCCAGAGAGAATGTGTAGATGCCCGAAATAATAATAATCACTGCAATTCAAGATTCTGGATACGGTTTGTCTTATTCCTGGCATCACATTTCATCAAATGATATTTGCATCCTGAATATGTTTCTGGCAAACCGAGATGATACTTCCCGTCAATCATCAGTAGTGAATGATCCCGTCAATTAACACCAACCAAATATGACATTCCTCAGTGATCTCCATTAAACTGTGATCTATTCGCCTATGTAAACTACCACACCCAGGTTTCCATCCGAGCATGGCTACCTTCTTCTGAGAATGGTCGTTCTCAAAACGATACTTAATGTTAGAAACCAAACATACTTCCGTGATGATCTTGTGTCGGCCCCCAAAGCCCATATAACTTCACCATATTCAGTTTTGGTAACTGATTTATTTAAATATAAATGGCTTATAAAACTTTAATTTCAATATCATAACATTTCATATAGCCATAAATATTAATTAATTAATTAATTAAATAATTAAAATGTCTTCTAAGATAACTAAAGACAATTTTAATATTTAATTAATTAGTCCAATTTCTCTTTTGGTCGCGTATAAAATTAAGGGACATCACACAAATTAAAAAGAATATCTCCCAAAAAGAGCCTCACATCCACATAATGATCCATGGGAACTTCAACTGAGCCTTAATATCCCTTGAGCACGGCCTTTTGAGGCTTTAACAATAACAGGAGCTGAATTGTCTCTTTGCTTAAGAAATACTCGAAGACAAAAATCACAATATGAATTTAAGGAATTTTTAGTGCTCTTACAGTCTGGAAGAACCAAGCATTCAGCAGTCTGGTTCATGCTGTTTCTGGAAACAACACTCTCATTTGCACCACCTTGCTACCAGACTTGATCCCCTGAATAAGAGCTTCCTTGAAAGGCACTACACCAGTACCTGAGACTGTTCCATCTCAACATTCACCAATAACAAAACGCGTACCAGAGGGGTTCAGAAGCAGATAGATATCCTCTCATCAATCTTCCTGCCACCTTCCTTGTGCTGGGGTATGCTTTTTCCTTACCTTTTACAGCATCCTCATCTTCTTTTGAGCAGTCCTCATCTGCTATTACAGCCAGATTCCCGAACCCTAAAGCTAAAACTCGAATGGACCTCCATCACTGTTATTGTGATAGTAATAATCTATGTTCCACCAAGTTTCTGGGATTTCGGAATGGGGAGACACGTTACAGGGATGGATTTTTTTGAGGTCATTTTTGGGAATGGCAGGGGATGGTAAAGGAGACAACTATATAAAAAATATAGAATTTTTTTAAAATTATAGGGAAATTTCAAATATTCATATGATAACATTGATAACAATGAAAGACATTCATCATATTGACATATACAATATAGAATCCTTAAAACACAGCAATTGAGTTCACATGAGAGTCAAACAAATTAATATTTAATTGTTTCCATAATTTATTAGCAATGTGCATATGATATAAAATAAAATAAATTAAAATAGTAATACACCAAAATGCACAAAGGCTACAAGTTTGAACTACAAATGTCAAAATGATAGTCACAAAAACATAGTAATAGAAAGTATGGGGTTGGCTTTAATCGACATTTGCCAACACTATATCAAAATTGGAATCTGACTTTGAGTCACTGCCATTATGAGGGCCTGCCTCATCTAATGGAATTCCAACCAATCCCTCTTGTGTCTCCTCATCAATCTGGGTGGTATCCTCTAGATCAACATCCCACTGTAAAGTTGGAGTTTGCTGATACTCTAAAGTTTGATGATCTTGGAGTTGCAAAACAGTATGCATGGCTACCTTCTTTGCACGTCTAGAGTTCAACCTATTCCTCTTGATAGAGTGAATGAAGCTATATGTGGACCAATTCCTCTTTGCAACAAAGGAACTAGTAGCCTGTTAAAGGAGTCGAATAGCGAGCACACTCAACTTTGGTGTATCCTTGCCATGACATGTCCACCATCCAATAGGATCAGTTTGAGCTAATGTAGATCTATCTATCTTCACCTTTGGTTTGCCAAATGTTGGACCATAAAGATTAGTAAAGGCAAGCTACTGTGTGCGAAGTAAATTTAACTCTTCAATTGCTTACATCTTTCGAAGGGCCTTCATTAATCCTTTTTCCACCTCTTCGTATCACAATGAGTCAACCTACCAACTTTTGGTGCATACCATTTGAGATTTAGAGCAAAGATTGCCATATGAAGTAGGGTGTTCATAGTGTTCCATTGCTGCATCACAATGGGCTTAATGTGTTGCTCATATAATCCCAAATTAGGATCCCTGTTACACATTGCTTGCTTCATTTTTCCAAGCATGCTATCAAATGTCTCATAAATCTCTCCAAGACTAGGAGAGCCCGTATCAACATTATCTAATGACATCCACAATAGGTGAAATTAAGGAGCAAATATATCTGCAAAGAAAAATTTGAAAAAAGACAAGTTAGAAAATTAAAATCAGAATTTTTTTAATATTATCAAATAATAAATTTATTAATAAAAATCAGCAATCAAATTATAAATTTATTAATAAAATCAGCAAGTTATTAAAAACAACTTCTCACCTCATAATGGACCACCAATCATCATTATTTTATTTTTTTGTTTAGTGTTTTTTTCCTTCCGTAGTGTTTGTAGTAGACCACCTACTCCATTCTATATTAACCATCATTAATTGTAGAGCCTCCTGTACGTCAAGCATCCTCTCTAGCAAAATAAAATAACCAATATACCTTGTCTCTATAGGTTTGAGGAGTTCCTTCTTTGAAAATGTCCTAAAGAGAGCCAATGAGGTGTGATGGTTATAAACATCTAAATATCTCTAACTTCTATCACCGCTTGCTGCACCCAATCAATTTTCCCTATGTTTTTCAATGCATGAACAACATGGGGTCCAAAAGATGTGCTTGTAAGCACCCTCCACCATCATGCTAGCTAATTTTCACACATGTGCCAAATCAGTGACCACTTGTACAACGTTTGAGGCCCCAACCTCCTCTATGGCATCTCTCAAAATATGAAATTGGAATTGTGCACCCTTGCGCTTCGCAGAACAATCAATAACTCTAAGAAAATAAGAGCTGCCTGAACATGTGACAATGATGTTGATAAGTGGTAGATGTCTAATATTGATCCACCCATCCATGACAATAGGGCAGCCCGTTCTAATCCAACTCTATCTCATGTCCATTACCAAATTTCACCTTGGAATATTCTTTGTCAAGGAGTGTAGTGCGTAGTTTATGTTTTTCGAGGGGTTTTTAAAATAATATTTCCTAATTATTTATTTAATACTCAACTTTGTAATATATTGTATTTTTGGTGATAAGATCTTCTTTGAAGTTTCTTTTTAGAAACTTTCTGTTTTTGTAAATCTTGTAAATTATTTATTGAGCGTTTTTGCTCATTGTAAATACATCAAATTATTTTACCAATTACTTGCATAATATGGTATCAGAGCCTTTTAAAATTTGAAAAAAAAATTCGATTAATTTTTTTTGAGAGAAAATTTTCTTTTGTTTTTAGAAAGAATTTAGAAATTTTCGAATCCGGTCTTGGACGGGACTGAAGGTTTTTTTTTACGATCTTTGTGTTTTCTTTTTCCCGCCTGTGATTCTATTAGGTTTATGTGGGATTGTGGTGTCTTTTTGTGCATGCAAATGCAAGGCATTTTGTTTGCCCGCTGCTGAAGATCGTGTTGGACGTTTGTGAAGCCTGTGATTTGTTATTTTCCTGTGTCGGCTCCTATGACCTTTGTGTATTGTTGCTTGCAACGGGCATTTAAATAGCATGAACCTGTCATCTTCTACCCGCATTTTTTAATTTGAACGTGTCTTCTGCAACGATCATGGGAGTTTTATGACGGTTATTGAGCGATTTTTCTGTGGCCTTTGTCTTGAGCTCGTGGTCTCTGTTCACGTTTTTTTGTGAAATGCCTGCAAACCTTGATCAGAGCCCTCAGTTTTGGTGCCATTTTTTTATTTGCAGTGGCTAGGGTTTCGTGATGGTTGTTATTGAGCGATTTTTCTATGGCCTCTGTCCTGAGCTCGTGGTCTCTGTTCACGTTTTTTTGTGAAATGCCTACAAACCTTGATTAGAGCCCTTAGTTTTGGTGCCGTTTTTTTATTTGCAGATGCTAGGGTTTCGTGATTTGTCATTGCAGACTGGTCATTTTGTTTTTGTTGGTTCATCTCTGTACGTCTAGGGTTTCTAAAAATCGGATAGGGTTTTTATCCTCTGTTTCAAGTCGAAATTTTTTGATCTCAAATACTTTTTAGGTTTTTCGAGACATTCTAGGTAGTTAGATTTTTCTTGGTGTCTCAAAATCCGTGCCTTGAAATTTGTGCCGACGGATTTATCCTGATTTTTGTGCCTTAAACTACCTCAGTACATTGAATTCATGTTCTCTGCAATCAAATTTATCGCCTTCTCAGTTTGTCTTGTTTCTTGTGCCTTGAAAAGTGTGCAAGATGGCGAGTTTGACCAACATTATGTTGGAAGGTAGTCAGCGATTCAATGGAAAAAATTATAACACTTGGAAGTAGCGAATGATGACCATCATTGAATATCGCTGCCTTGATCAGATTGTTCTAGGCAATGTTACTCATCCCACAACGACAGCTAAAACCCAAGAAAAGTTTGATGAGCAAAATCATGAAGCAGTGATGCTCATTAAACTTTCAGTTACTGAAATATGCTAACCAATTTTTTCGATGAAGTAACACAACATAACCATCACTTAACCAACTTGATTAGCGTTAGCTCCAAATAGAAAACCAAACTTGAAAAGAACTCACACCAAGAATGCACACTCAATCCCAATGAGGAATAGGTGTTGTCATATGGTGGAGGAGCTAAATGAAAAATACTTGAAAGAAACTACTCAACGTCAAGAATGTGCACTCAAGATCCCACTGAGGGCGAGGTGCTAACATATGACGGAGTGTTGAATTGAAACTAGAAATGAATAGGCGGATAACCAGCCATGAAGAGCATTTCCACACTACCACCAAACAGTGGGGGGAAAAGATTACAATTAAAACAATTCGTCTGCTGCGGCGGGCATCCACAGAGTTGTGGGGATTCACCACTTGAGAGTGGGTACAAGAGTAATACAAATCTAATTATCCACACTGGCGGTAAACCATCTAGGGGTACTAATGTGAAATTAAAGAAAGAATTGCAGCAATAAAGGACTGGAACAATACTACTGTTTACAGTCTTACAATATGGAAAAAGAGCTGCAAATTACATGAAATTTACAATAGATTCAATGTACCATGATATTGGATGATTCCATGTTAGACATCAACAATAAATGATGAAGAAAGGACTGAAGATTCAAACTTAAACAAGTCTGATGTAAAATAACAATTCTGGAAATTCTGATCAGCAACTGTGAAATTCAAAGAAATATTCACAACTCACTCAAAATACCTCCGTTTTGTGTGAAACGAAAACCAATGAGCTGCTGGAAGATAGGCGCCCAACATTAGATGAAGAAACAGCAACAAAAACTCGTAATTTAATTCTTACACGAATCCCAATGCAGCAAGAATGGTACGGCCTTCATGAGGGGCGATTTTGACAAGTAAAAATCAACAACTCAAAATTAAAATCTGAAACTCTCCAAAGATGGTCGCCTTGGGTGTAGGAATGGATTGGAAAAGTACCCACAAGCAAATTAAATTCACACAAAAAGCTGTATGCAAAAACCACTTTCAGCTGTGACTGCATCAGCAACTTCAAAACTGGAAATATCATTAAAAACTTCAACTGTTGAGCTCAATCTGCTAGTCTGGATGAGAAGCAGCAATGAAAACCAACTAGGTGTTGTATTTCAAACACGAAATTGGATTGAAACTAGGAGGTAAGCATCCCTCGAAGTAAAAACCAAGTTGTCATTTCGACAGCATAACATTAGCATAAATTCATGGATCCAATGCTAAAGCAAAGCATTCATTTTATAGAAGAGTAGAAGACTCTTCAATTCCTCAAGGAAGTACGCCAAAAGTCACATGAGACTCTTCAAATTTCCAGAAACCTTCCAACTTCTCAAAAAGGCGTCCACTTTATCAAGGCACAAATAAACTTTATTTTTAAAAGAATATCTTCAAGAAAAGGCGTCCACTTTTCCCAAGGCATTAAAAGACTTTAAATATTAAATTTATCCTCCATGATGACGTCCCCTTCATGACCACCTTTTAAGAACAACTTAAAGTTAATGAACTAGGCCAAGGGGTCAACTTGAAATTAAAACATTAATGCCTTGAAATATATTATTTCACCAAAATAATGCTTTTTAAAGCCAAAATCAAACCCAAGCAACTACTCCAACTGAAAATGACTTAATGAAGGCTGACAACTGAACCACTGCCAAAATTAGTATTTACTAAAAATAGTAAATACCTAGAAATGCCACAAACCTCCAAGCAAGGAAACCCTAATTTCACTTCTGATCAACCTACGGATTTCCAGAAATAGGCTATCAGTCAAAGAAGAGTGTATGGCCAAAATAGGGACATTACAGTTCGCCCTTCCCAAAATTGCTTGTCCTCAAGCAATGCCACAACACTCCAAACTGATCCCACCAAACATGTAGGATCCCAGGGTCCCAAGTCCATCTCGGAAAGGTTCCATCATGCTGATGCTGCTCTACTCTGAACACACGAATGAAATCACTGCACCAGAACTGCATAAACCATCCCTGCAACCTCAAGGAGATAACATGCCTAAAATTCAAACTGAAAAACATGGAAAGAATGGAATCAAAATCTAGCAGCATCTCATGCCCAATAATCTCTGAGGAATTAACATCTGCGATGTTAATGTCAATCACCATCCTGAGAATAAAGAAGATTACTCTAAACAACTCAAAGATATTCTCATCAACATCACTCCTCAAAGCATCAAACCAAATCACAACAACAAATGTAACTCCATCATAGCTATTTGTAAAAGAATAAACAGCCCTTTGCATGTTCATAACAGCCGCATCATCAAAGCTCCTCAAGGATGTATAATGCCTCTTCTGAATAATTCTGATATATGCAAGAAAATTTATGAAAACTCCCACTAAAATCTCAAAAGTCTCAAAAAGTTGAACCCAAACAAGCAAGGGTTCGCTGCCCCAAACACTAGTGCAAGAAATTGTATAGAGTAAACCATTGGAAAGGAACTTATACACTATCCAAATCTGGTCCAAATCACTATGGAGCATCATTTCCCACTTTTGAGGCCATAAACCATTACTGAAAAAAGATTGAGAAGAGGAAGAATGAATGTACCAGTTGCCTATGAAAACTGAAATGAACCTCTCAAAATTTGATTTTAGGAAAATCATAATGCAATGAACTGAACAGTTGCTGCAATACTGAAAATCAACATCCATAATAGAACAATTGCTCATGGCCAAGGCTGAAAACATCTTCTCAAGAAACTCCAAACCAACATTAAACCATCCTTTGTTCGAAATATCTCTCCAATTCACCAGTTGATGAGAAAAAAGAACCTTCAAATGATTGGCGAAGATGGGGACATCATCAAAGGATCTGAAAATTAAATTCTTATCTCTCCAAAGATTCCTCTTTCTACTTGTAACAATCTCCATCAAGCCATATTGAGGATTCCAAACATGGATACTCAACTGAAAATGTTCTCCAATGCATCTGAAATAGTACACAACACTTCTGCAAGTACTAATCCAGGCAAAATGCAAACTCAAGAATTTAGAGTCTTCTTTGATAAACCCATGTAGCCCACCCATGAAAACATCAACATTAATGGAGCGCAAAACAAAAGTTGTCCTCAATTCCCATTCCCTTAAAGGACTAGGATGAGCCAAAATATCACTCAACTCAAGAGATAGATTGTTAAGAAAGTAAATAATTTGTTTAGGTTCAACTTTCTCCCAAACTTCATGAGTAATAAGTCTAGAATCTTCACTCGTTGCTGTTGCAATGGAGTGACCAGCAGCTACCACCAAATCAAGAATGAAAGACTCAACATTAGAGTTCAAAGAAATCTGCAAACAAGAGTAGGAACAACTGCTGCAATATTGAAAATCCACATTCATCTTGACCAAATTGCTCGAGCACAAAGGTGGAAACACCCACTCTAAGAGTTCCATTACAGCAAAGAACCATTCTTTGCTCAAAATTTCTCTCCAATCCATTTGTTGGTAAACAAATGGAATCATCAAGTGGCTGGTAAGAAAGGAAAAAACACCATTAATTTTGAAAGTTTGATCCTTATCCCTCCAATGAAGCTTCCTACCATACCCCAAAAGATTTTTCACAACAAATTCCTGAGTACCAATCAACTCCAATTGCACACCCAGAAAATTATTGACTTCTTTGGTAAACCATTGAAGTCTATCCAAGAAAGCTTCAAAAACAAGGGAGCCTGAAACAAACATCGTCTTCACATCCTTCTCCCAAGACAAGATAGTGTGAGCATTACTCAATCCAAAGGATAAACTGTCAGGCATGTAAACAATATGTCTTACCAAAACATGTTTTAACACCTTGGTGTCAAAGATGGGGAAGTCGTCATGAATCAACACTTCCCATATGGAGACTGAATTCTCTAAACCTCTTATGCATTCACTTACAAGCAAGCTTGGAGGATTATCAATCACAGAATATATCTCGTCCCTACATTCTCTGAGAAGTTTGAAATCAACTAGCTGGTCTCCTACCTCCATTACACCCAACTGAACATTCGCTAACATGCACTTTGTTGATTCAAGCTCATGGCTGCAAGCTATCCCTTCTTGAGGCAAGTTCTCTTCCCAACTCAAGAGTTCACACTCTTGATTTACCTTCCAATTACCATCATCTTCATGAATCTCCTTAAAATTAAGCAAGGTTTCATCATTATGGAGTTCATTAATGCCTTCAACTATTTGCTTGATCTCCATAATCCTTGTATCAGCTTCTTGTCCTTCAAGTGTGGCTGCAATAGGAATTTGATTTTCTCCCTTGCATAAAGAGTGATGAGCTAAGGAAAGATCAAGGTAAAGACGATCAACTTCTTTCTCCTTCTCTTGGTAGGCATCATAGGTCTCTTCTGCAAACTTAATGGCATTATCCCTATCTGAGAGCAAATGCAAATAATCTATCTTTAATGAATCCAATGCTTCTTTGATAGTTTGCAACTTGGAAAGAGTGACTCCTTTAACTCCATTCTGTCTCTCTTCAAATTGAAACTTCCAGTAGAGTTCTTCAACAAAATTGTGTGTGCTATCAAATCTTGATAATGCTTTAACAATTTTCTCTTCTGAAACCATTAAGTTATCCTTCAAAACTTGCAGCTCTTTATGCCCATGATCAAAATCAGCAAAGAAGCTTTTCTCATCAAACATCAATTTTTTTGATTTATTTTCTTTGACTTGATTCTCAAAATCAACTTCCTTCCTAACAGCAATATTTTCAAACAATGAATCATTATTGATTGATTCTCTTAAAGTCTTGGTAGCAACATACTCTGATTTAGTGGCTACTACTACCTCAAAGGAATCTTTATGGAGCTTTGCCAAACAAGCTTCTTCATCAAAGACAACGTCTTCTCCAATGACTTCATAGCTTGCAATACAAAATGAATTTTGAACTTTATCAGGATCAAAGGGAAATTTATCCCACTCAAGTTCTTTAACATACCTTGGTGCCATCTCACCAGGATCCCAAATGCAAAAGGGTTGATTGTAATGATCAACAGGAACAAGATCTCCATGCTCCTCTTGGATTATTGACTCATTGAATGAGTCACTCTTCATTCCATTCAAACTGAAATCTTCATCAGTAACTTCCTCCAAGAGCTTAGTTTGATGATCAAGCTCAATACCGCCTTCGCCACCGTCATCATACTGGAAATAAGAGTCATCAAAGCTGGCTGCTTTGATTAATTTATCATTTTTATCTTCAACAAACCCATCATGAATAGATATGTTGCTGATTTTATCATTAACATCCACATACATACCAAAGAAATCTTCTTGGTCACTTGTCATAAATTCTTCATATGTATTCAAAATTGATGTTGCCTCCCTGCACTCACCCTCAGCATGTGCGGACAACTGCATATCAATAGGTATTTCTTGAGAAACAACCTTACAATCATTGAGAAACAATATTTTATTTCCGACTTCTGCATTAATGACTACCTCATTTTTCTGCTCTATCTTCCTCATGTGTGGCTTCAATTTTCTATCACACTGAATGAACAAATCTCTAATCAACATACCAGCAGTAGAGGAATCCTTTCCTTCTTGTTCATGAATGTTTAACAGAAAAGTTAAGACGGATTTTGGAATGTCATCCATCTCATTGATAGTTAAAATTAAAATGCTTCTCATTACTGCAACTACATCCTCTTCTTGTTCACTCCAAGTTGAAATGAAGAGGTAATGGATCAAATAATATATTTGATCTTGCATACCCAATTCAACCAGCAAAATACTTGTTTTGAGTTCAGAAAAGATCTTCAATATAGTAGCTCTTCTGGAGTACTGATTGCTATCAATTTCATCAAGGTCTTGAAAACTTTCCACTATCATATTTAATATGGTCTTCATAGTTTCGTCATCATAGGGCAATTGGGGAATTACAATTCTTATTATCTCCATGAAACAGGAAGAAATCAGTAGCTTGGTTTCTTCATCAGGATGCCCCAACCAATAGGGCTGATTCAAAAAATTCACTGTAGGAGCTAGTGCCAACTCCATTTTCTCTAAAGGTGATTGCTTCACTTGTCTCAAACATTGTTCTAACAAATGAAGAATGTTTTGTTCATCTTCTCTTGACTGAAATTCTTTACCAAGTCTCTTTCCAGCCATAAAGAGAGTCTCTGCCAACTTCATTTCTTCATCATTAGCCATGCCTAACTGCCAACTTCTGGATACCACAAGGAGCTGAACTAAAATCTGCTCTGACTATCGGTGTAGTACCGGAGATCTCTGTCACTCATCTGATACACAACTACAAATTTGCCACAGGATGGCAGGGTCTTCTGCTCTGATATTGTTTACGGAGTATGGCAGCCTCATGTTCACATTGCCTCTTGAACCGGCATTCTTTCGAAGCCACAATCAAATCTGACTTCTCACGATTCCTGGACCTCAGAAAATGCAACATCTTAAGAACTTCTGAAAGCTAAACTGAACTTAGGTGAAGAATCTGATTTCTCTATCACTCATCTGTCAACTGACTCTGTCTTATTCACAGGATGGCAAGATCTTGGCTCTGATACCACTGAAATATGCTAACCAATTTTTTCGATGAAGTAACACAACATAACCATCACTTAACCAACTTGATTAGCGTTAGCTCCAAATAGAAAACCAAACTTGAAAAGAACTCACACCAAGAATGCACACTCAATCCCAATGAGGAATAGGTGTTGTCATATGGTGGAGAAGCTAAATGAAAAATACTTGAAAGAAACTACTCAACGTCAAGAATGTGCACTCAAGATC